>JAQGAT010000123.1:0-57330 GCA_034687845.1 Pantelozetes paolii
GAGAGAGAGAGAGAGAGAGAGAGAGAGAGAGAGAGCAAGTACTAAATGTTACGCCCAAATTAGTAATTTATTACTAATTATAAATCAAAATAAATTGTTAATTTTTACACCTTTTTGTTTATATTTATTCAAATTATTGTAAAACTAATGAAATTATAAATTATTTTATTTTTATTAAATTTATTTCATTTGAATTTTTATGAAAACATTGGAAACAAATAAAAACCTAAAGAATTGAAAGAATAAATGGATTTTTTATAACATTTATATTGTTTTCAAATATTAATTCCAAAAATGTTATGAAAAGTAAGTTATGATTCAAATATTTAAATTTGAATTCAGTTTTTGAAAGCAAAGTCTAAGAAAGCACTCAGTCTTTCAGTCTTTGAGTCAAAAATATATTGAAATCAAAATCAATAATATTTTCAAATTTTATTGAGAACTAATTCAAAACATATTTTTTCAATTGATATTCATTTGAGTTTAAAAGCTATCAAAACATTGCAAATATGTTAGAAATTCATTGAAAGCCTTTTAGTGATGTTCTCAACATGAAAGTCACAAGAGTGAAAACCAACTGTGCGGACACGTATTATATTTCTATCAATTAGCATATAATTGAAAAATAACTCACTTTTCACGGCTTCAATGACTTTATTTAAATTATTAAGACTGAGGCGAACCAGACTTGAGTTGAGTTTAAGCCAACCATTAGATGATGGGTTGACCGCAAAAATTCTTGTATCCCTTTCCCGCACATCACTAAAACATATTTGTGTGGATCCGAAGCCTTCGACTATCACTGAATTGTCGACAAGATTTTGGTCGCCTTTGAGAACCCTTTTAACCCTAACTATGCCTTTGTATTGATTGGCATTTGAACGGTATATACGCTCAACAGTTCCCGTGAAGACAGTGTTTGCCAACTCTTCTGTCCTCTCTATTGCCGACTCTTCTCTCCGACAAGAGGTGTAATGACTTTGAGATCTGTTATTCAATTAATTTTTTTAACTTATTATAAATTATACAAATTATAGCCCAAAGCAAAGAAAACATTGAGTAATACAAGGGTTTGATTCATACCTTCGATATCTGCTGTCACTTAAAGCAATTAAATTCAAAACAATATAACAAATGAAAAAAATTGATATTTTTGTGATTGAAATGAAATTCATTTTGACTTAATATCAAAAATTTGTTCACAGATTCAACAAATACTATGAATTTTTGCACACAAAACAAAATACATTCAATACTTAAGAATAAGTGAAAATTGATTTTCAATTTTAATTGCAATTAATTGAGTAAAATGAGTGAAATTTTTGAACAAAACATTAATTTACAAACAAATGAATAGTTAAGTGAAGTTTAATTGATGATTAGATAAGTGTTTTGAGTACAGGACTCACACAACAAAGCAGGTGTTGAAACCAATATTCACTTATGTTTTATAATCAGTTTAAAAGTTTTGAATATAAGGTATGAAAACAGTGCAAAGAGTACTTAAAAGCCAGTCTTCTTTTGCACAGTTAGGTCGAGTGAAAGCCAGTCCAACATTGAGAAGAGGGCCCGATATGAGTATGAGAGGGAACCAAACGAGAACGGCCTGAAGGCATGACTAATAAATTACTTTAAGATACTCTACACTTGTGTTAAAGCATTCATAGCTTTTGCATAGCTTTCAACAATTTGTGAGATTATTGAAGCACTGAATCGCCTCTAAAGCAGTGTTTGAGAGCTTTCAAACAGGGTAGTTTTTATATAGTCATAATATATTGTGCACCAGGTTCATATGAAGTTTCAGGGTAAAAACCAAACATATATGTCGTGACGTTTTATTTTATTTTCTTATCCAGGCTGCAATTAATCTGACCTTTTATATTCAATAAGTTTTTGTTAATATTGAACTTATTGACTGAAATATCACTGAATAAACTCATGAAAAATGAATATTCAAGTAAACTATTGATATCTTTATCAAAGATCAAATAGAAAATTGTATTCAGGGACAAAATTCTTTTATTTGAATACATCTTTTTTCAGGGATTACTAATTTAAGACCGCACATTTCAACTTTGACTTTCCATTTACACCCCTTACTATCGATTAAATTACTATAACCCTACTCATTTAATAGTTGTAATATTGTTTGTGTATATATAAATTATACTTATGCGCACAGACATATATTATGTTGGCTGAGCAGGCTGATTCAGCCTACTTTGAATAACGCTGTTCTAAACCATTGTATTGAACAGACATTCAGGCAATAAATTATATATAAAAATAGGTATAAAGAGGTCTAAAGAGGTATATCTGACTCAAAACAGAAATAATAAATTGTTTTCCCTTTTGTGCTAAAGATATAAAGAACTGAAACTATATTTCAGTTATATCTGAGTCAATACAGATCCCAATTGAATGCCTCGATAGGACATTACCGCCCATTAATGAACAGTCGGTCCACTACTTGACCCAATCGTTGCCATTAATTGAACTATTCTTCTGTTTCAGACGCCTTAAGAAAGCACTGATCGTTAAATTGATTTTGTGGTCCTTTTGTTAGCACTGTTTTAATGTATTAACAAAACACTGTTTCAGACATTACTTTACATTTGAGTGCAAACGTTACAAAAAAAATCTCTGAAATAATGAAAAATTACTTTTAGTTTTGAAAATAATAATTACTTTAATTAATGAATTCATTAATGAATGCAATAAAACATTTCTGATTTGTATTTTGTTATTTCGTTTGCTCTATGAATACACTGTTTGTTAGCCTTTGTTATCAAATAATTAGTTTTCAATTATAATAATTAAAATTTTGAATCATTTATATAATAATTAATTTGATTTCCTTTAAAATAATCTCAAATCTTATCCAAACTCTTAATGCAAACAAAAGATTGAAATAAATTATGATTTGTTGTTAATCTAAAGGAAATTCATTTGAAGTGTAAAAGTCGTACAATAATTAATTGTTTGCATAAATAGGTCAACACTTCCCTAAGTCTAGCGCTCTATGTATGATATAACAATATATAACTTTGCAAGGACATCTAATATTGATATTTCAATGAGTGGTTTCATTTCAACTCAATTGAATGCAGTTATACATTTATTTAAAAATATCCAGGGATATTATATTATAATAGTAATATAGACACAAAAATGTACAAGCAATGTTTATTTCATGTAAATAAATCTCAACTCTTTCTTAGAACTAAGAATTGAAAAGACTTTCATTTGAATTGTTATACATTTTGAACAAAAACTGAATATTTTTGAACTTTATTTTAAAATATGTAAAAATAGTAACAAATCATAAGTTTTTGATAAATTTATGCCATTTTTCAAACACTTTGTGTAATAACTGTTATAACATTAAAATTATTTATAGTATAATCAAAATAAACTGAATTCTGGATTCTGGGCTTAGAATGAGTCTCAACTGAATTCGCGTTATATGAGTATCGGTGCTCTCTATGGGAACGGCTATAATACTGATCCACACCAATGATCCGAATGAATGTCAGCACCAAAAGTGACGATAAAATCACTTGAAGTTGGCATTAGTTGTCTTTCCTTTCTTTGGACGCGTAATCGGATTATCGAATATTCTTTGTATATCCCTTCCTCCCTGTGCTCTCCTCTGATGCATCAGCACAGAAGCAAAACAGAATGAATGACTTCAATACAAAATCTAATATTTTTAGTGAAAAACAATTTTAATAACAAAAAGAGAGCAATCATTAAGTCTTAACACAAATGTAATTCATTTTTTCCAAATGCATATCAAATGAGCGGAAAATTTGATGATTTCAGGCAAAAATGACATTTCATTTATCGGTTAATCTCTTATACAGGGGTTAAAATGAAATCCAACATAAAATACGGAATAAATTAAGGAAAGCTAACCAAACATTAGATAAGTTATAATATGCGCCAAATGTATACCAAATATTGTCAAATAAACACTAAATCAATATTTAATCAATTTTTGTGTCAAAACTGGTCTCAACTTATTATCTATTATTTGTCGCATACTTTGTGAAATCAGATCTCATTTATGTGATGGCATTAAACCATTTATTCATAGCATTAATACACACTTTGGTATAAAAACATAGATTTATTTCGTCGTTATATAAGATTTATTGTCGATATTTAACGTTTAGTACAAATATAAGGGGTTTTTATGAATATTACATATTATTGTCATTTAATTTAAACAACACATCAATAACTATGAACTAATTGATAAGTTGTTTTCTAAAATATACCAAGTTCAATTCAAAAAAATTATTTAAAAATAAAATAAGATAATCCAATTGTTGTCCAGTTTTTCAATGTTTTAAATACTAAGGAAATGTGTTTTCAGTTAAACCAAAATCTCTGAACAATTACTCTGACATTGAATAAACTGAAACTGAAATCAAAGGTTTGATTATTAAATGAGTTTTAAAAGAAATACCAAATGTTTGTCAGGAAATGAAATATTTTGTGGAATTGTTAACAAACTTTTGAATCAAAAACTTAAATCAATTAATTGTTTAGGTTTTGGACTAAAATCTGATTGTATTTGAAAATAAATGTAAACTTTGAATAAAAGAGAAATAAATTAATCAAAATTTCATTTATTATTATAAATCCAATCATTTTTTAATAACAAAATTATTTTCTTTGTTTAAAACTTAAATAAAATGAAAACCAAATAAAGCATTAAATCATTTATCGGCCAAAAAATGGAAATATTCCTCCAATTGGTCCAAAACCACCGGTCTTTACACCTCCCGGTCCAAAGCTGATACCTCTGCCCACAGCAAAACCTCCGGCAACTCCACCGCCGTTTTTACCTCCATTTCCTAAACCAAAGCCATCCAATCCTAATCCCAATCCGGCCAAGGGATCAGCCATTGAAACGGCAATTATTGCAAACAATATTAATAACTATTTATAAAAATAAAAACAATTTATTAGAAAATATTTGAAAACTTTATAAACATATTAAATATTTACCACAAACTTCATGATTCAACTCAAACTCAAAATCACTTTATAATAAATTTTAGTGAAAATGAAAACTTATTTATGTTTTGAACTTATATATGATTTTAAGGGTTTTGACGACAACTCAATGAATTTGATTTGTCATATGAAAGGAGATTCGGATAAGTGGTCTCAAAGGACAGACGTTTCCGTTTAAAAGCAAATTGACTTCAATTTCATTAGACATTAGGTTTCGTGATTTGAAGTACTGGAACAGTTGAAGCACAGGTAAATAAATACAACAAACAAACAAACACAGTATAATGTCAAAGTGAACAAGATTCAATATACAGTATTTATTAAAAATGAGGGGTGCGAAATTATGCTCAAGTTGAAATGAGCGGTCTTAAATAAGTATTCCCTGAAAAATGATAAATTCAAATAGAATATTACAAACTTTTAAAGTTTTTTGTCCCTGAATATAATTTCAATTAGATTTTTGATAAAGATATGAATAAAAAAGTAATAGTTTACTCGAATATTCATTTTTTATGAATTTATTCAGTGATATTTCAATCAATAGGTTCAATGTTAACAAAAACATATTGAATATGAAAAATCAGAGTATTTTCAACTTGAATATGAAAATAAACCATAAAGCATTAGAATGCACCTTACATTTGTATTGTGCCTTCTACCTAGTACAGTATTTGTATAATTAAAAATAATGATTGAATGCTTAAATGTTTAAAGTGTTCAATAATTTCTTGTTAGTTGCTAAAATATAATAGATCTTTATTGAATGTTACCATGACAAGTTTTCATTTATACATATTATACAAATTTAACGATAGTTTTAATGATTTAAAATACAGGTTAACTATATTTTAATTATTTGAACTCAAATGCATTACAATTTGATTTTTAATTTTAAAATAATCTAAAATACAATTCAATCCAACGTTTTGTTCAATAATTTGTGTTTTCATTGATTAAAATAAATTAAATTTAAATTTTTAGGATTTTTTAAGTTTTTATTAAAGATTTTATGAAAAATGTTTACAAAAAGAGAAAAAAAATATTAAAATTTAGTTTCAATTTAATTACAATTTTATTCAAAGATTTACTAAAACTAATAATAAGTTTGAAAAATATTTTACAAACTATACTGGTACTTTATGAACATTTATCCAATAAGACCCAGAGCCTTAAGCTTTTTCAATTTCTTCAATTTCTTCAATTTCTTCAATTTCTTCAGTTTCTTTATTTTCTTTAATTTTTTCAGTTTTGCCAGTTTTTTAAGTTTTTTCAATTTCTTCAGTTTCTTGAGAGCAATAATCTTCTTCTTCTTAGCGGCCAATACTCCAACCTTTTTGATCCCAATTCCAGACTTAATAGCTATTAATCCATGGCCTGCGTGTGGAAAGGCTTCTGCAATAACAACAAGTACTGTTAAGAATAAAAGCAAAATCAAAAACTTATTCATTATTTCAAAGATTTCATAAAATATTTAATGAAATTTTGTTTTAACCACAAAAAACAAGGAATGATTTGTTCTTATAATAGATTCCAAGCCTTATATACACAAAACTGAAAACTCTTCAGCCGTTACCACAAAACTGGGATTAAATAAACACTTTTTTTTGTTTAAACTTTTGACAAATAGGCGACAGAATTGAGTGGAAATAAAAAGTTTTAAAATTAAATCAATTAAAAAATTATTGTTTTTTTTATTTTGAAAAATATTCAAATCATTGCAAAAATTCAATTATATTTTGACCAAAAATCGGATCAAATATTCAAATAAAAGCAATAATTTTTAAAAATTAATCAATTTATGAGGAAATCAAACATAAAATAAACAAAATAACCGAAAACTTAATTTTAATTTTGTCGTCAATTTTATAATTTATGTTATTTTAGATAAAAATTATTTATTTTTGTACAAAATCTTAGCAAAACATCAAAAGTGACAAAATATTTGTTTCAAACAATAGGAGACCGGATATTATGGTTCAGAAAATTGTTTTTTCATTTCATTTTATTTTTGTCTTAACTTTTGAGTGATTTTCTCAAATTATAAGCAATTTTCAAGTTCTCAATCATTTAACTCAAGGTTAAGTCACAGGTATGTTGCCTGTTGGACAGGCAGTAGTCCATTGCATGAGTTTATTTAACCAAATTGAGAATGGTCAATTTCTCATACACCAAGCATTTTAAATTTAACATGGCAGGTGACATACAAATTAAAAAACATTTGAAATGTATTAAATGAAGAATATTATCAAGAAGAGTAGAATTTAAGAATAAGCGTCTGTGTATCTAAAAATGCTCAAGGTGTGGCCAACAATTTTTCCACTTGCAGACTGAGACAACTCTTGGGGTTAAGGTTTAGTTCAATAATAATTTGTAAAATATTAAATAATTGTCTGAATTTATAATTCATAACAATTGATGTATTGATAAAACAGTTATAACCTTATCAGTGATTAAAAACAAATATTTTCCTTAAAATACGAAAACAATATTCAAATTGTAATCAAATTATTTCATTATTAATTGAAAACCAGTTTAAAGTAGTATTGATCTGAAAATTCTTGATTTTATATCAATTCAAACAAATGGTTTGTTTTTGTTTTGCATTTTCTTTAAATATTTCACATATTGTTGTTATGATTGCAATATTTGTATTCAATTTAATTGATAACTATTTAAACTCATTATAGGTTTGATTTGAATACTAAAAAAGGAAGAAATTATTTATTCAATTGATATAAAGTACAAAAGAAAGTGAAATATTTGATGAAAGAAATCGTTTAATAATTGAAATAAAATGTGTTTTAAGTTATTAATTATAAAAGTTTTCAAATGAATAGGAATTTTCATGAATTAAGAAAATAATTGATTCGTTTTGGGATTCAATTCTTAATTATAAAAAAAGTGGGAATGAATTAATAAATGGTGGACCTAGGTCTATTATAGATGGGTCATTTATAAACATATATATTATGATTCAAATATTCCAGGTCTCAATAATACCAAAAAAGGTGATCGAAGTCACTCATAGAGTATTTATTGTTATTATTTCAATGAAGTTAACAGCGTTTACACCGTTAACAGCATCGGTATTACAGACCTCTGTATCACAACTTCGCAATTGCGACAGAAGTCTAATATTTCGGACTTTAATTACTATTAAGTAATATTCAGTCTATTATATGACCGGTCGTCAGACGCTGATAGCGTACGACAGGTCTATGTGAGTCTGAGCCAAGTGTCCAACTGAACACCGGCTCAGTATTAGACGAGTGTTCTCATGAGCATCGGATCACCGCTACAGAGCATACTTTCCCTTCACTTATATACACAACAAAACATTAAACAATATTGTATTACAGCTTATGATTGAAATACAATTAAAATCTTTGATTCAATTCAATGGATATTAAAAACAATTTATATTTATTTATTGATTTGTTTTTGTTAAACATATTTTGTATTCAAATCATCAAAACTTAATTTAAAATAAAAATAAATTATCAAAACTTAATTGAAATGGTTTTGCAGTTATGAGAACTGATTTGAGTTTATGTTTTGATGTCTACATTGGACTGTACTGTGCATTGCAGTGTGCAAGGTTATTTATAACCCAGAATAGAATTAAGTGAGCAAGGTTTATAACTAGATGTAGTCAGGATTTATATATTTTAAAATAAAACTTATTTTTTATCAAATCATCGAAATTATGAATTGTTTTCAATGGTCTAACGGTGCGAATATTGAGTGCTTATATTTAGGGGCTTTAAGGCTTTATGGTATTTAAAAAAGTTGTTAGGGTTAGGGAAAGGGTATTCCCTGTGATTTAAGTGCAAAAGTGATGGTCAAAGTCACCCATAGAGTACCTTCTGTTATAACCCCATCCCAATTAAGGGATGGGGTGGCTGTTAATACGCATTCAAACCGATCCCTCACTAAGGTTTAGGTTTAGGTTTAGTATTAAGGGATTGTTGTTATGATTTGAAGCGTTTGTTATAATCAGAAGATTTGTTGAATTGTTTTTAGAGTTTGTTGTTTTGTCGCATTACCAGTGCTAGACTGGGTCAGGAGAGTACGAGTGTTCTCATGAGTATCGTACCATCACATTAACTATGCTTGCTCACTTCCTTATATACACTGCCAAAACACTACACAAATGTGATTACAGTTTATAATTAATTAATCATTGATTTACACAATCAAATGAACTCATTATCAAATTGTGTCAATAGATTTGATCATGTTCAATTTTCCATTAAATGATATTTTGTATTAAATCACCAAAAGTTTAATAAATTTTAAACAAATATTTATTTAAAATTATATCTGCTTTACATTAAAACCTGAAATACAGATCCAGTGCTTGGGTTTCAATGGAGAAATGAATTTATACTCAAAAACGTCAATAAATTTAAATATTTTGCAAATATTTATGAAATATTTTATAATTTAATTGAAATAACATTTAAATTCACAAAACATTCAGATCTTTACTAAAATCTCAATAAATTTGATAATTGAATGACAAATGAGGGGAAAGTTGTGTTGTTTTATGCTTTAAAGGGGAAATCAAAATGAAATGGATTTAAAACAATCTCTGATTTGAATGTATTTTTCAATTTAAACCCCTTTTGAATAAAATGAAGTATATTTTTGACAAATATTGTTATATTAAGGGATTGTTTGCAAAAATGGTGTCAATAATACAACTGTCCCTTCAATTCGTATTTATATTGAATCAGGAAATCCAAACATAAAGGGCCGGGGATTTCGACCAAAGTTTGGAAACGCATTCCTTACTTCTTCGGGCACGAGGTCTCTAAAGAAAGATGGCGGCGACGGAAGCATAGGTATGAACGGCGGGCCAGCGATGGGAAGGAGTGGTGGCGATGGAGGCAGTGCTGGAAATATGAAAGAAGACGGCAATCCTCTCGACGCCCAGGACTTACGTCTTTCTAACAGTTTTCGGTTACGAAACGCTTCCTTATAAACCATTTTCCAGTTTTCGCCTAAAAATACAATAAATTGAATGAAAACTTCAAAACAAGACATTCCTTACCATTAAGTCCTCTGTAATAGAAGGCCGGGAAGTGTTGTTTGAGAAGAACTCTCCACAAGTGGTCGTCGAGTGTCAGTGCTCTCCAATCGGCGGAAACCAAAGCCATTCTGAAGAGACAATCGATTGGAAGCAATGATAAGATCTTTAGTTTCAACTCAAGGGGTAAGTCATTGATTGAAAGGGAAATGATTTCAATTAATTTAATAATGAATTCATTCATCAGTTTATCTCTGATCTGATCCACGGATTCATTGGTCTTCAGCTTAATCTTTACATTATCTTCAGGTGAGTCGCAAATCATTGCATGTATTATAAGAAAGTTATTTCCCATTGGAATACCAATGACATCGATGTCTGTCCACTGCTTCGGTTCACCCGATTCTGGCCGACGGGAGGTCTGACGGACATATCGGTGACGTGTTATATACCGATTGTGGTCGCAGTCGTTGTCGGAAACGGATATCACTTGAAAGCCATTGTCTTCTAATAAGGGAATCAATAATTGTTTGTATATTTCTGTACCACTTCTTCGGACAGACATCTCATTGAGTGTCAAATCAATTGATTTCTGTTTTGTTTATGTCTTTACATATGATTTCAAAACATATTATGAAACCAAAGGTCATGTGATTCACTCAGACATACATTTCCAGTCGTTTCCACACTTCTCCACAAATATCACATAAATTATGTCCAAATATAAGCACTTATACCATAAGTGCCCCAAACTCTGGACATAACTCTCATTCTCTATAGTGGTCTAAACTGGTTTAAGCTGGAAGTGACCATGTCCAATTTTTATATTAAAACAAATCTAATCAGAGACAATCAGTAATACACCTGAAAATACAGTATTTAATTAATTGGTATATAATTGTCGCACAAATGCCTCACAGAATGGGTTCTGTTGTCTCTGAATAGGGTTTACGTAAACAGCGTTACAATACTTTCAGTTCAATCGCTTTTCAATGTTTACACTTTAGGGCAAACCCAGGAGTGGTGTAATAATAACTGTGCTTAACTGTGCAAGGTTATCTCAATAACATAATCTAATTAGATAACTTTTAAACTTTATGTTTAATAATATTTGTAGTCTTATTATAATTATAATTATCATTTAATAATCAAAATTAAGCATAAATATACAAAACAGCAATATATTTCCATTACCCCCTTATGACCCCCTGATTACCCCTTCCTATACTGAAAGTGATTTAAAATTATTTTGATTTCAATGAAAAATATTTTAAATAAACAAAAGTTTTTCATATTTTTAATGAAAACGTGTTTTAAATGAATAATAATTTCAATAATTATTAAAATGTTTTAAAATATAATTAAAACACAAAAGCATTGAAAATACAATAAACTGTTGAAAATAAGGGGTATTTTCAACAAATTGATTGATTTAAGCAAAGTTTGAAAGTGTTTAACCAAAGACCGCACCCTTTGGTCACAATTTGATTACAAAATGAAAATTATTAATAAATTAATGTTTTATTTGTTTTCAACCCTAACTATAATACCGCTTATTATACCCCTTATAAGGTGTGAATTGTTCACAGCTTTAGTACATTTGGAGAAACTGTTGAACACTGAGAAGCAAATCGTCGGGTCTTTAGAGGAATACCTGTTATCTGAAGAGCAAAGACTCAATCAATTGAAACAATTGACAAAACATTACTCAGACTTACATCTAATCGCTTCCAAAGACATCGAAACCTATTTATCTAATCCTATAAACGCTTACCTTTTGGTCAAACGGTTGACCACTGACTGGCAATTAGTCGAGCATTTGGTCAGATCTGACAAAAAAGACTTAATCGATGTCTTACAGCAAAACGAGACCTTCCCGTCGGCTGAAGACCTTTCGGGTATTTATCTCTTTTTACAATCATTTTTGGCCTTAATTTCAAAAGTGATTCAAATCTATACAAACGTTTGACACTTAAGGAGCGGCGGAAGCATTGCTTAGACTTCAGGACACCTATAAGTTGGACACCACTTCATTGGCCGATGGATTCATTGCGGTTCGGGATATGAGAGGCGTAAAGAAGGGACAGACAGGGGTTCAGCCGCCGGAAACACGAATGGCTTTGACTGCAAACGATTGCTTTGAATTGGGACGACAGGCCTATATTAACAATGACTTCTATCACACTGTCCTTTGGATGCAGGAAGCGTTGGATCGGTTGGATAGGGAGTCAAACCCCGTGGAGTCCGATAGAGTCACTATTTTAGAGTATTTAGCTTTTGCTACCTATCAGAGGGGGAACGTTAGACAAGCACTCAAACTCACCCATCAATTGCTTGAGTTATATCCAGAACATCCCAGAGCTCACGGAAATGTTGATTATTATGAGAAAGAGTTGTTGCAAACAAACACCGGTAAGAAGAAGGGCGACGACGGGAACGTACCGATGGATGTGTCGATCCACGAGTCTAAGAGCTCCTGGAGTTTAGAGGAAACGGAACGACAGACCTATGAGGCTCTATGTCGTGGAGAGAAACGTCTGACCGATAAAACAGAGTCTGAATTGTTTTGTTTTTATTTAAACACAACTGACATACCGTTCCTTCGTCTCAACCGAATCAAAGTCGAGGAAGCGTTCAAAAGACCACAAATTGTAGTGTTTTATGACTTTCTCTACGATTCGGAGATCGAAGTGATTAAGACTTTATCGGAACCGAAGCTAAAGAGAGCAACGGTTCAGAACTCTGTGACCGGGAATCTGGAAATTGCAAAATACAGGATATCTAAGAGTGCGTGGCTCACAAACAAAGAGCATCGGGTCGTACAACGGGTGTCACAACGTATCAGTGCTATCACAGGTCTGGAGTTGTCAACAGCAGAGGAGCTGCAAGTTGTCAACTATGGGATAGGAGGTCATTATGAGCCTCACTATGATTTCGCCAGACGTGAAGAGAAGGACGCTTTCAAGTCATTGGGTATTAAATTGTTTTTCAATTCATTCACTCTTTTATCACTTTTTAATGCTTTCTTTAATTAAAAACATATTTTCATTTGAAAAACCCTTTCATTGAAACAAATTGTGAAATGTTTTACAAATGGCTTTGAAATGAGTTTTGGTTTTGAAATAATATATAAATTTTTTTTTAATTATAAATAACTCAAACATTGATATAATTTTTAGACAATAATGTCAATTGAATTCAAATCTATTTTCATTCAGTGTTGCCTTGAATTTGATTTTGATTTTTGCAAATCTCTTGTAATTTGTTTACATATTTTCAAACTCTTCAGTAATTCGTATCATATTTTCAATAATTTGTTATTTAAAGTGAAAATCAATTCATAATAACATTAATCAACGTTTGATTCAAAAAATATTTATAAGCCTATGACTTATCACTGAATTTATGTCTCCAGAAAAATGTCTATTTTTTCCTTACTTTTAATTTTTCTATCATTTATTTGATAACTATTTGGACTCTTATACGAAGCTCCGGCTAAAACTAGTTTCAGTTATTAAGGATATCATGGCTTATGTGACTTAAGTCTGATTTAATTTTCAGTTTTATTTATTTATTCATATTTTAATCAAAATATTTATTTAAGTCTAAGAAATGAGAGACAATTAGCGACACGTTTTTCATATGACTTGAAAGCACTCATTGTTTGCATAAAATCTTTTGTACTTTTGGTATAAATCTATTATTAAAACAAATCTTATGACAAATATATTATTGATTACAATATTGTGGGTTAGAGTCAGGTTTTGGGCACTTTATATTCAGTCTTAACCCCTTTCTTATTGACAGGAACTGGTAATCGCATCGCCACTTGGCTTAACTACATGAGTGACGTAGAGGCCGGTGGGGCAACTGTTTTCCCCCTTTTAGGGGTATCTGTTTGGCCAAAGAAGTCTTCGGCAGCTTTTTGGTATAATCTTTATAAGTCAGGTGACGGCGATCTGTTGACCCGTCACGCGGCCTGTCCTGTGCTCGTCGGCTCCAAATGGGTGTCCAATAAATGGATTCATGAAAGGGGTCAAGAGTTTAGGAGACCCTGTGGTCTCAAAGTGAATGATTATAACACTATACAAGATATTTGAGCAATAATTCAATGTCTGTCCACTTCTGCTATAATGTATGAGATTATCAGATCTGAAGGTTTATTATTAATATAATAGTTGTCAGTAATGCGAGGAGATTATTGTTTTTGTACCCCTTATACGGTTATACCCCTTATTAGTCACTTAAAGAGTTACTAAACTACTGCCAAATAGTCACCAAATAATCATAAAGTTTATTGTTTTCATCAAAACTTTTGTTTGAAATGAATTTATTTGTCATAAAATCCATTCAATAGAGTCAGAGATCGGACTTAATTGACGCCATAATTGAGATCTCAATTCAAACCCCTTTTTGTTTTATTAAACCACTTATACCTAAGAATTGTAAAAAAGTTTAAAACCCTTTCAATAGTTATCAATACAATACTCAAAGTCAAACAACTCTGAAGTGGTCGGTAAGACGTGTTTTGTTTGTCCTCTAATCTACAAGTGATGGTAAGGACCGACAAATTGAATGAATACTTATAAGAGTTTTATTCCTCGCTTTAATTGTTAGTAATTTTTAGCTATTTTTACATATGTTTACATAATTTTATGTACTTTTTGTATGAATTCAATTCTGAAATGAAAATAATTTGCTTTAATTTATTGAAACAATTAATTACTAATTAAATGCAAAAAAAATAAGTTATCATTGAATTAAAATGTTTTATCAGTTTTTAAAACATTATTTTTGCAATAATTTGTTTGTTTTTCGCTGAACTTTAGATTCATTTGATTTTCATAACAACTTTTTTGTTCAAAAAATACTGTTTATAAGAAATGTCGCGAAGTTTTGGCGTATTTTTTATTCAATAGATTATCAGTTTTAAAGTTCCTCTAAAACGTGTCAAACATATGATAAGCGCAGCACTTGTATAGCTTTTTGCGATTAATTTATTAATAAAATAATAAAAATGTAATCAATTTTTATCAAAACAATAACACAATGAAAGCAAATCTGAAATACTGTTTAACTTTAGACTAAAGACTTGTTAATGAAAATAAGTTTTGTTAACCGAGTCAATGGTTGGACACGAATGAGGGGATGGGATGAAAACAAAAGTTTATCTTATTTTGATGGTTGACCTGAAAATTGGTAAAAAACAAAATATATAGCACTTGTATATGAGATACTGGTAATGAACTTTTGGTTTATTTCCACAAATAGACGGTTTTGTACTCAAAATATATCATCTCTTCTATCATTATATCTCTATTTATATACTTTTCAATCTATTCCTTCGGTTTCGATGTCAATGGCATTAAAAAACTAATCATTATTTGAGACGCCTTTCAATTAATATTTGTATTTTAAGTGAAATAATCGCAAAACTGAATACTTTTACCGATAATTCCCAACAATATTATTCACCCCTCAAAAGGTTTTTCACTTATATTTTGTTTTAAATACATTTCATATCATTTTAAAATTAATGATTGTCTTAATCTTCCAGTCATAATATGACTGATTATGGTATAATTAGGAATCAAGGGAACAGTAGGAAAGGGATATTTTTAAAAATGAAATTCAATTTTATATTTTAATAATAAAACTGAAATTAATGACAAAAATATTGTGTTTGTGTTCGTTATCTAAACTGTTTTAATGTTAGGACTAGTGTTAACATCTGATATGGATTTCTCCATCCATTGCTTCGGGTCTGAGATGTCATTCAATAGTATCGTACATTTAGATGATAACCCAAACCCTCTTATCTTTCACACCCTATTCTTTAGCTAATATATTAATGCTTTGATTGCATAACAAATGAAAAGCTCTTTAATAAAAATTATGAAATGTTTTCTTTGAAATCAATTTTCAGTCAAATAATTGTGAAATGAAATCAAATTTAATTTCCAAACCATGACATTGACATCACTAGCTCTCTAGTGATCCGGTTTGAGTCGACTCTCAAATGCTTTACACTTCTCAACAAATATTAAATGAGAATTAAAATTGATATCATTTTAATGTAAAACCGGATTAAACAGGAATCACACGAAGACATAAGGAGTGGCGCTTCAGAGCAGTGGTCGGAAAGTCTAATATCCAAACAGAACTGATTTGATGCCTATATTAATGGCATTTATATTCACTTAAACTTCATATGAATTCTTCATTCAATTAAGAAAGTCTGAGAAAAGCAGTCAAAGAATCAAAAGTTTTTTCCTTTTGTTTAAAGTTTAAGAAAATATTATTTGAATTTCATTTGAGTTTTTGATAAAAGTTTTTGAAATGGGTTTCGATGTCTCGAGATTTTATGGTAAAGTACATGAAGACATCATTTGTCCGATTTGTTTCGGTGTTTTGGAAAACCCCTTTGAGATCGACCCCTGCGGTCATATCTTCTGCGAAAAATGCATCCGAAGATGGATTGAAACACCACTGTTTGGTCCGTCTACCTGTCCTATTGACAGGATTGAGATATCTCACAGCAAAGTAAGACCTGCGCCAAAGTTTTTATACAGTTATCTCAACAAAATGCCGACAAAATGCGAGTATTCCTCCGAAGGGTGTATTGTTTCCGTCAAACTCGAGGATATGGCCAAACATAGAGCTCAATGTCCTCTCAACCCATCAAAACCAGTGGAATGTCATCGCGGATGTGGTTTACGATTACCGCCAAAACAATTGCTTCATCACAAGTGCACTGTCGACCCCTGTCAGGAGGCTGTCGTCTGGAACGGTATCATTGAAGACGCAAAACTTGCGGTCCGACGAAGAAGTTATGAAAGATTTCAGAGAAGAAGTCCAATCAGTGTTGCCGTCAAAAGTATTTGGAATGTCGTCAACAACTGGTTGGCCGACCCTCGGGTGCACTCAAACGAATAGATGGTTTAAACGTCTACTGAAAATGACTTCAAAGACTGATATTTGGCCTCAAATTTGCGTTCAAAATGAATTGCATTTTATTTGAAAAGTATTTCAAACTTTTTTTTAATTCAATTGACATTTCATTACAAATCATGATCTCATCAAAGATCCAAAACTTGTAATCAGTTTTCATTTAATCATAAAATATTTCTCATATTATTTCTTGAAAAGAGTTTTTGTTAACATTTTTTATATTTCAATAAAAAACAATTAAATTATGATTTTTTTTTCATTAATTTATTTAAATATAAATTTTATTTATTATAAAAATATGTTTAAACAAAAAGTGATGATAAAATCAATACCGGAGTCAGTCATCTGTGATCTCAATATCTTATCTAATATTGAAACTTATTTTAAGTCAATATAAATATATTTATAAATAATATATTCATTAAAATCTAATAAAATAACAAATTTCTAGAAAAACAGAAATAAATTTATAATTTTCTTAAGAGTTTGATAAAAGACTAACAGTTTTCTGGATTTTTAAAATCAATTAAACATTTCTTAAAATAAATAAAGATTTTCACTTAACGTTAGTTTCGTAACGATTTTGACGTCATTTTTATCACAATTAAGTGTAAAATAATCATTAAATTACTTAAAATACTTTACTTTCATTCATATCCTTCAATTCAATTGACAGGTTGTTGGACCAATGTCAACTCATTTATCATAAAATTATCAGTGTAATTTAAATTTATTTAAATTTTCAAAATTTTCATAAATTCTTGTGTAAACTTAAAATTTAAATAATTTTTAAATTTAAAAGAAATAAATATTTATTAAAAATATATAAAAATGAAAATAAATCCAACATTTACTGTATATTTATCTCAATTTATATTATATTTGATTATTATATGAAAACCATAAATAATATGAACTCAGGACCAAAAGGGTATCCCATGTTAACTCACGCGCTTCGGTATGAGATAACCCTTAATATCCTAAATATATATAAACATTACTTTTTTATTAAAATTATCGTAAAATAACAAACTGTTTGGGTTTTACAGTGCAATCATTGAAGTAGTCAACAATCCTAATAAAGAGAGCATGGACAAATTTACAAATTCTGTTCAATCATGAACTTTCTTAGATCAACTAAACTGTCCTTGTAAAGTACAGTAATTAATTAAATGTTTCATTAGTCTCATTACTTAATTAAGACATTAATTAGTGAAGTCATTAATAAAACATTTCTTAATGAATGAAATAAATCAATAAATTATTAAAAGTTTATTAAAAATGAATTTTTGCTTAAATTCAAGCATTGATATCAAAAACAAGTAATAATTCAAACAGTCTTTGAATATCTTTAAACACATATTAATATTAATGATTCTGTGCTTAAAATACAAAACTATATAAAAATATAAATGTTTTTGAACTAAAAATTCAATAAATATTTGAAAAATATATGAAATGTTTGCTTTAATGACAAAAAATATTCAAAAATTTCAAATTATAATAAAAACTAATGAATGTCTCCTTAAGTCTGAATATCTTATCAAAAAATAGCATTTATTTACTCCGACTTTATGTCTGCTTTCAATGCATTCAACGATTTTTGTTTCAATGATCCAAATGTTAAGTAAAATCAGTTAAAGTAAACCTCTTTTTACTCTTTCTGTCGGACGAGTACTTCAATGCAATTACTTATCAAAAGAAATATTGAATTAATTTCTTTCAAATCAATGTTTGAATCAATGAATCAATGAATGCTTTGATTGACAAAAGTTTTGTATAAATACTGAGAGTATTCACAAAATAAAATCAAAAAACACTAGAAATTGGTTTAAAAATAATTTTTTCATTAAATAATAATAAATGCATTAAAAAAGTAATTAAATATTAAAAGCATAGGAAATGAGAATAAATGCAGAATTGAGTCCAGAATTGTGTGTTTGTTGTGAAGCACAGGTAGAATCCCTGTGCAGTGGCTGTGCAGTAGAGATGGAGCGCACCGTTGGCTTCGCTACTAATGAGCTAACGCTGTATAAACACAATCTAAGGTCACGTGACTCTGAAATCATTGCATAAATAAAAACAAAATAATTATTGGATTTTAATTATTATCTGAAACTCAGAGGAAATGATTGCAAACATTGAGTCAATGGTTGAGATATAAAGTCATTATCTGTTATATAGTGTTATATCAAAGTAACTGTCGATAAGAGTAGTGATTATCAGATAATTTGGGACACATTATGTCAAATCCAATGCCGAAGACACTGATCGGCAAATGAGCGGCACTTTAGTGATGGAGAGATTAGGGGACGACACGAGCACTACTGTAAGCACAGGACACACCCGTCCCAACCGAGTGGTGTATATAAACGGCAGTCACAAGCACTGTGACAATGGGATAACGACTGCAAAGTACAACCTGGCCACTTTCCTCCCGAAGTTCCTCTTTGAACAGTTCCACAGATACGCCAACATCTTCTTCCTCTTCATAGCACTTATGCAACAAATCCCAAACGTCTCGCCGACGGGTCGGTACACCACAGCTCTGCCTCTCTTTTTCATACTTACCGTCTCTGCCATCAAAGAGGCGTTTGAAGACATCAAAAGACATACCGCCGACAGAGGTGTCAACAAAACTCTAGTCCTTGTCCTCAATAAGTTCACCTCTAAGTGGGAGTGGAAGTGTTGGAAGGAGTTACAGGTCGGGAGTATTGTTAAGATCATTAACGACCAGTTCTTTCCCAGCGATCTCTTCCTACTGTCCTCTTCAGAACCAAACGGTTTGTTAAACATATGTTTCAATTGATATCTAAATGAAATGTCATTTATCTTAAGGCATGTGTTATATAGAGACCGCAAACCTCGACGGAGAGACAAATCTGAAAATAAGACATTCCCTTAAAGTGACGACTCATTGCCTTACATGCGAGCAATTGGTGTCCGACCTATCGATGGCGTCCATAGAATGCGATCAACCGAACCGACACTTATATGAATTTCACGGTAACCTTAAACTCCCGGAAAACAATTCGGTCCACTCTATAGGACCGGAAAACATACTCTTAAGGGGCGCTAAACTTCGAAACACTAATTGGATCTTCGGTTGTGTGCTATACACCGGACACGAGACCAAACTTATGATGAATTCCTCAGTTCAGGCGCCGATCAAGCGGTCAAACGTTGAGAAGATTACTAATAAACAGACGATTCTGTTGTTTGGAATCCTTTTATTGATTTGTTTCATATCCGCCACCGCTTCCTATGTCTGGAAGAAGCAGAACACAGAGCACTGGTATCTCTTTGGACTCGAAGACAAACTCTCTTCAAATTATTTCTTCGTTTTTCTCACTTTTATTATACTTTACAACAATTTGATCCCAATTTCACTGCAAGTGACGCTAGAAATGGTTCGTTTCATTCAGGCGTCGTTTATAAACGCAGATTTGGAGATGTATTGCGAAGAGAAGGACACACCAGCGATGGCCAGGACTTCAAATCTTAATGAAGAGTTGGGACAAGTATTGAACTATTTTTTGTTGCTTTGCTTTATATTTATTTGAATTTGCTTTGAATCTGAGGTCAAATACATTTTGTCCGATAAGACGGGAACACTTACTTGCAATGTAATGGAGTTCAAGAAGTGCTCCATCGCTGGACTCATATTCACTGAAACAGACTTTGAGAAAATGATTCAAATAATGAATTCAAGTCAACCTCAGGGGCCGTATATCAGAGAGTTTTTGACCCTTTTATCCGTTTGTCAAACAGTTGTGCCCGAAGTAGACAACAATGAGATAACACCAGAAGGAAAGCAGTTTATCCGATATCAAGGCGCCAGTCCTGACGAGGCGGCGCTCGTAAAGGGAGCACAACGTATGGGCTTTGAATTTACGGCCAGAACTCCAGACTTTGTGTTTATTAATGCTTTGGGAACCGAAGAAAAGTCTGTTTTATAATGTCTTTAAACAAACCATTAATTGATTTGAATTTGTCTTTAGATATGAAATATTAAATGTTTTGGACTTCACGTCTGATCGCAAGAGAATGTCAACTATAGTGCGGACACCGACCGGAAAAATAAAACTATTCATAAAAGGCGCCGATTCTGTCATTTATGACCGATTGTCAGAACAATCACTTCAAGAGTGGGGAGACTTAACGGAACAGCATTTGTCTCAATTCGCAACCGAAGGCCTCCGAACCCTCTGTTGTGCTGTTGTGGACATCGATGAACAGACATATCAAGAATGGAATAAAAAGTAATTGAAAAACAATTTTGTATTTATTTTACAATCAATTGTTTGGTCAACAGATATACCGACGCATTGGTGGCCACTTCGGGACCGAACGGAATGAGTCGAGAATCATATGTAAATGAAGTTATGGCCAGAATAGAAGTAAATCTTCGATTAATTGGTTCGACGGCTATTGAAGACAAACTTCAAGAAGATGTTCCGGACACTATTGACACTCTTTTAAGGGCAGGCATTCATATATGGGTTCTGACCGGAGATAAACAGGAAACGGCTATCAATATCGGCCACAGCTGTAAACTATTACAGTCAGGAATGCCTCACATTTGCATCTCTGATGACTCATTGGACGCCACCCGAGAGTCTATACACGAGGCACAGACTCAGGTCAAGACCTTTCAGAGGGAACAGAGGGAAGTGGCTCTCATTGTGGACGGTATTAGACATTAATTGGGGTTTTATTTGAATTGAAAACTGAATTAATTTTGATATGAATTACAGGAAAGACATTAAACTTCGCAATGACTCCCGACTTATGTAAAGACTTTATGGAAATGGCATTGAAGTGCAAATCAGTCATCTGTTGTCGGGTATCGCCGGCACAGAAAGCAGAGATCGTTGAAGCGGTCAAAAAGACCACACATTCGATAACGTTAGCCATCGGTGACGGAGCTAACGATGTGGCGATGATTAGAGCGGCCAATGTTGGCGTCGGTATATCAGGAATGGAAGGTTTGTTTCGATTCAGTGATTTTGAATACTTCTATAATCAATGTATTGTCAAACAGGTCTACAGGCCGTACACTCGTCCGACTACGCCATCGCACAGTTTAAATACCTTTCCCGCCTTCTGCTAGTACACGGGTCGTGGTCTATGTCTCGGTTATGTAAATTGATTTTATACTCATTTTACAAAAACATTGCACTCTATATACTTGAGCTTTGGTTTGCATCGGTGAGCGCCTGGTCAGGACAGGCGGCTTTCGAGCGCTGGTCTCTTAGTCTTTATAACGTGATATTCACAGCCGCGCCGCCGATGGTTATCGGACTGTTTGATAGACAGTGTTCGGCAGATATTATGCTTAAATATCCGGCCCTTTATAAACACCATTCCGAGATGTTTAACGTGCGTTTGTTCTGGACATGGATTTTGTCGGGCGTTTGGCACTCATTGGTGTTGTTTTGGATGACTTATTACTCTATTAAAAACGATACCCTTTGGCAACACGGGAGGGCAGACGGAGGGTATCTGGTGTTCGGTAAGGCATTCATTCAATGGTTTCCATAATTGGTGTTTAATTTGAGTCTTATTTTCAGGGAATATGTTATTCACTTATACTGTGATCACTGTTTGTCTTAAGGCGGGTCTTGAGATCAATTCGTGGACATGGGTTACACACGCGGCCATATGGGGGTCGATAGCCATGTGGTTTGTCTACCTTTTGATTTACTCCCAGTTTTGGGGTCTCTTCAACTTTGTTGGCGCCGATATGGCCGGCATCGACCAAATGGTGTTCTCGTCCGGCGTTTTCTGGTTCGGGATTGGAATCATTCCTTTGAGTGCTTTATTGATTGACATTTCATATAAACTCATTTCTCGGACGTGTTTCAAGACAGTGACGGATCAAATCACTGAAATGGAATTAGCGAACAGCCCTTCCCAGCAGTCGATGCTCTTAGAGACCGCCCGACTCTTCAAATCTGTTTTTCATACAAAACCCGTTAAATCTAAAGACGAACGGAAGAGACGTAAACAAGAGGTGGAACTGGATCTACAGCACGGATACGCCTTCTCCCAGGAAGAACACGGAGCTGTCCCGCAGTCAGAGCTGATCAGAGCCTACGACACCACTCGTAACAAACCGACGGGACTTTGATTGCAATACCATTTATGTCACAACACTTTTGAAACACTATTTATGACAACAATCTATAGATTAACTGAAGATTAAAGTGATTTTAGTTTAAGTTTTTTAAAATTTTAGTTTATTTTGTAAAATATTTTGTGATTTCAGTAAAATCTTTACAAAACTTTCAACTCTTTAGAAATGTTTGCAAAAAATTAGTGAAATATTTTTTGAATCGCTTTTTAAACACAAAAAAAACAATTTATTCATTCATTCATTGAATTAATTGAAAAACTCTTCAATCGTTTGACTCTTAAACCAAAAACTCTTAACAGTATTTGAAAACAATTTAATTATAATTCCATTGAAAACATAAAAACAAAATATATTTTCCAAAAAAGCACTGAATTTATGAATTGTTTCACAAATTTTGTATTAATTATAATAAAAATTATTTAAATTAAATGTAAAATCAATTTAATTGTGAAAAAGGGGGCAAAAGTATTGTCAGAAGTGGGATTCGAACCCACGCCCACATACGTGGACCAGAACGCCCAGGTATTCAACCTCAATGGTGAGGTAAGGGTATATCCCTTGAGTCTGGCGCCTTAGACCGCTCGGCCATCCTGACAGCTATGTTAACATGCACATTACAATGCAATTGATTCCAACATCACCCTCACACTATTGGACACCTGGGCACTACTGGGCAGTGATTGACAGCTTATATCATATGTTATATAAAAAGTGATAAATATTTTGTTGAAAGAAATGAAAAGTATTTAAAATTCATTAATATTTTGTTTGAAAGCCTTATCAGTGATCACGTGATTCACTGTTATGTAAACAAAATCACATTTTTATCATTCAATTGATTGTTGGACTCAAATGTTGGACCGAATTCTGGCCAAACCCGGGGTCACCGGCGAAGACACTGAGGATTGTATGGCCTGTCGTCTTATAGGAGGCGGAGGTTTGGGTGTTTTGGGCACTTATATACTGTTTAAGACATACACCGGAAGGCATTCAATGAAAAAGTGGTCACTTATGGGAAGCGCTTGTTTGGGATCTGTTATCCTATCCATCGCTTCCTTAAGACTTCTAGACATAAGACTGAATCCAAAAGAAGACAATAAACACAAAACTAAACATTAAATCCATTTATAGTTTATTTGTCACTCATTTGACACTCGTTTGACATTAAATGATAAAAATTATGCAAAAATTGATTCAATGTTTGAATAAATGATTTGTTTTTCAATTGATTTTGTTTTTAATTAAAATTCAATTAAAAGTTAATTAAAATTAAATAAAAGTTTTAAAGTCTTAATACTTTTGACGTAATTCTTGAAATCATTGTCTAAAATGTCAACAAAGCGTCCGAAGAGTGAGTCCGACGAAGACTCGGAACCATTAAGTGATGACAAGAGTTGTAAACGAAAACCCGAAGAGCTTTCTGTCGATGACTTAGAGAGGAATGAATTGAAGAGATTTGAAGACAAATATATCAATCGATACACAGAAGAGGACCCGGAATACAGACATTGCGTCCAAACGCCAGACTCGGAGCCACCGATTCTGACCAACTATTTCGGCAAAAGGGATGGAAATAGGGATCGCTTTCGGGGTTACGACAGGAGAAGAGGTGATGACAGGGGAAGAGGTTATGGACACAACTCCCGAGGAAGGGATGGTTACCAACAAAGGCAGTCGTATTCAGACCATCGAAGGTCTAATTGGAATTCAAACCCTTATAACAGATATTAACTAAGAATTGAATCCATTCTTCAAATTGTCTTTAATTTTGTCCTAAAATTGATTAAACTTTTATTAATTGTAATTCAAAACCGATTTTGTGTTGAAAAGCATTGAAAGCCGTAATTGTTTTATATGTGTATCGAAACCATAGCAACGGTTTGTATCCAAACTGACGTGTCTTTTGGTCTTTAATGTTGACATCAATTGAAGATATTTTATATAATTGTCTATCAATTGATCCATAGATTGTCTGAAGAGATGCCAGAGATGAGTCATTTATTGGCCAGGGTTAATTACCCCATGTATTGCGTGAGGACTCTGTCCGAGAGACACATTCTGGTGGCCGGCGGCGGAGGTCCGGCCAAGACTGGGATCGCAAACACGTTAGACATCTATGAATTAGTTTATGACAACAAAACCAATTCATGCAAAGCATGTCTTATCACTCATTACGACACCGGTATGTCTTCAACTCATTT
Source organism: Pantelozetes paolii (assembly GCA_034687845.1). NCBI lineage: Eukaryota > Metazoa > Arthropoda > Arachnida > Sarcoptiformes > Oribellidae > Pantelozetes > Pantelozetes paolii. The sequence goes on from JAQGAT010000123.1 coordinate 25,352, forward strand.
ACCACTGCTTTAGTGATATTGATGTCACTTTGTGTCCAATGGATGGTTAGGTTCTCGCGCTGTTATGAACTTATGTGTTGTCAATAAAACCAATTATTGTTATCAACTCTTCTGCGGAGGAATGGATGGGATGTGCACTCAATATGATCTCAAACTGAATGTCGTCAGCAAACGCAGGGAAAGCTCTTCTTCGCCCACAAGAGAGCGGACATTCTCTGAGACATCACTTCGCAGACGAAGACTTAGTTCCAGATCTGAATCAATAGATAAGGAAAACGATTTGAACGCAAACAACACTCAAAGACAAGAAACAGATCCACAGAAACAACATTCGCGTAAAGACTCGAAACCAAAGATGAATGACTACTCCAATGGTATTCCGGACTTTGGGTTTGATATAAAACAGCAAAAGATCTTTAAGACTGACTTCACATCTGAAGATCCGTTTCAAAAGATCGTCAAATTCTCTTCGGAGGCCAATGTGTTAGTAACCGGTGGGGCCGACGGACACATAAGACTTTGGTCGTATCCAAAGTTGGACCAAATCTTTACAATCAAAGCCCACACCAACGAAGTCGACGATCTGGACATCAGTCCAATCGGAACACAAATAGTCAGTGTTTCACGGGATGGGAAGGGATGTGTTTGGAACACAGCCGACGGTAAACTGAAAATTGAATTGAAATATGAATTACCGGTTAATAAAGACGACAAAAGTATTCAAAACAATAACAGCAAAGGAAATGGTGTTAATCCTAAGTATCTCTATAGGGGTTGTCGGTTCGGCACCGTTGAGGGTAAGGGTGTAGTAATTATTTAAATATAATATTCACTAATGTTTACCCAATTTTCAGGCGATTTAAATAATTATACCTTATTTACAATTGCCAACCCTTTCGGCAATTATAAGTCAACACAGAAGTCATATCTAATCAAATGGAATACTCAGTCCTTCACTACCGAGAAAATAGTGAGCACTGGTGTCAACAGTCTGTCCACAATGGCTGTGAGGTTTGTTTATAGCATTGATTCCGTGTCTGAATTATATTTATCGATGAATTGATGTCTTAATAGCGATGACGGAAGGTTTGTAGGGTTGGGAACACTTACGGGTGACGTTGATGTGTACATAGCCTACAGCTTACAGCGTGTGTATCACTTGTCGTCTGCGCACAACATATTTGTCACAGGAATTGAATTTCTCAACTCTTCACAAGAAGCACAGCAGTTGGCCGGCGGTCACGACTGCTCTTTAGTTAGCGTTTCAGTGGACAATCACTTAGTTGTTCATCACATCCCGCAAAGAGGTATGCATTGAATGAATGACTAGTTTTTAACAAATGTTAACAAAAGTATATTTATTTGTGACGACAGCAACACTCGGGTTCATCGGTTCCACCGCTTTCTTCATTGGTTTTATGTTTTTTGTATATCTATTGATGAGTTATTTAGGACTTTAAGCACTTCTAAGGCTTTCAAAGGCTTTAAGGCTTGAAAACACTTTAAACAATAATTTTTACAATTTTTTAATCAATTTTTATTTAAAACCTATTATTCGTTGAATTATTATATATTTATTGCAAAACCTATTCAATGCATAAAATTTTATTTAATTGTTTGAGTCTTTGGTCACTTATAGGCCCTCTTTATCTCATTTTTGATGTCCATTAAATGACCCGTGATATTCGCTTTTGTTCTAAGAGCAGAGGCCGCCCGTATTGGCGCCCCCTTTAGACCCTCCTATAGAAAAGCATAGAAATTGAAAACACATTGAAATTATGAAACATTTTATTATTTATATAAAATGAAAGGTTTGAGTGAAAGGCACTGAACTTCCACTGAATTTTGGTTTTGTTTGGTCTGAGAATCGGATCCGAAATAAAATTAAATGAAATTAAAAGCAGTTATAAATGAATGCCATTTGAATACAAAACCAAATTTACAATCTCTTCAGTGCTGAATGAAATTCAGATGAATTGTGAACACAATTAGAGCTCAGAATGAGATTAATATAAGAAATGCTTTCAAAGATTGGATTAATTGTTCAGTTCTTTGGTTTGGTTGGGAAGCCATTCAAATGGCAATCATAGACTCGGAATCAATGGTCAAACGAACCAATTTTTTCTCCAGTTTTGTCTGCTCTTCAACCCTAAGAAGTATCTCTTGAAGATTGGTCTCCAATACCATTCCTCCCATTATTATCTCATTGAGTATATTATGCACCTTTGGATCAATGAGTAGATTAGGGTTTAACTCATCTAATTCACTGACGACTGCATACCTTATCGGTGTTGAAGATTAGGTCTAACTCACAGACAGTGTCAAAGCATTTGTCGAGTGCTTCGACAAAAATCTAATGAAAATAAATATAATTTTTTGAAACCATTAAAATTGTTTCACAAATACTTGAATCAAATCAAGAATTCCGAGTTCACTCTCAGCCGTGTCCGCACAGATCACAAAATAAAGTGTTGCGTAATGTCTATAAATTAACTTAAAGTCCGTTTCCCCGACGAGTCTATCGATTTATTTATCAATTCATTTATGTTTAAAACCATTGTTTGACTCATAGCTTACTGTCCCGCGTGAAGAAAGTTACAGATCCTGTCGTCACGACTCGACACCAATTGAAACGTTTCTTTGATTATCTTCTGTTGTATGTCTTCGGCCTGTATTCAGTCAATGGGTTATATTTTGGCTATTTTTCAATCAATTACTTACGAAATAGTCGTAAAACTTCGTTAGCCTTGCCTTACCCCGGTGGTTGAACACCAGGACCGCCCGAATCATTGTAATCCAATTCAATTTTCAATTGAAACTAAAATCCAATCAATTATTTGTGTCTAAAATAAGTAATAATTAAAATAACTTTTTTGTGAATACAATGAAACCAATTGTTGTGAATCTGAAGATTAGATAAGTTATCGACAATTAATCGAAAGATAATTAACAGAAAACTCAGAAAATATATACAAAAACTGAAATTTGTTTATATATTCTGTCATTGATTTGGGTTTTGGTAATAAAACAACAAAATGTTTAAATACTATATGTGTTTAGCTGTCCTACCAGTGCTTTGGCCAGTAGTTCTCAATGTTATTCAGTTTTATATTGATATCAAGTATTCAATATTTTCAACATTCGTTGTGAAATGAAATGTGTATTCAATACGGCTTAAGATAAACATTTTGCATCATTAGACTATTCTGGGTCTAATCTTTCACATGAGTTGAAGGTTTAGATAAGTTGACAATGATAACTAAAAAGTCGTTGTTTGAATGTAGTGTATAAGCAGGTTAAATTTAGTTTTAGTAATAACACCCCCTTTGACTACACTACACATCAAACTTAGGGTTTTAAATAAATATAATGTGTTATTCAATTACATTAAATGACATCAAGGTTAAATTTATTTAGATTGTAATTGAAATAAAAATATTATTGAAATATTGATTCAAATCTATACAAAACTTGTTTCCAATTGGTTTGAAAATTATTTTTTTATTTATAATATATTTTTAAATCCCTGATTCAGGGGGTGATCTTAAAAACATTTATTCAATTATGGTACTATAAATTAAATGTTCAGGGTTTAGGCTTAAACTCTCTTAATTTTCTGTTGATTAGTAATAATCAATAAAATACAAGAATTTTAATAGAATTCAGAATTTCTTGTCATTTATGCACAAATTGTTTGTCAAAAATGATTGCAAAATATTTGTGTATCACTTATCATATTTGAAAATATATTTTTAGACCCTGAACAGTGTTATTCATCTAATATTTATGATTATTATAACAAATTAAAATCAGTTTTTTGTTCTTACGAATGAAAACAACACTGAAATCAAGTATTTTGTGAATTATTAAAATCATTTTCATATAATGTTTTGAATCATATTAATTGAAATCAATATGAAAAATAACTTGTTAATTTATTAGAAAACAATTATAAATTTATTCAGGGACACATTAACTCAAAAACAATGCATTTTCTCTGATATTTAAAATGTTTTCAGTTTTTGAGAAATTTTTATTAGAGATTAGAAAATTGAAAAAAATATTTAAATGCTTTGAGAATTCATTTGAAGTACAAAGAGAAATGTCATTTCAATATTGAGCAATGATTCTGCACTGACCATAGTTTAGCTCAAACATAGTCTTCCCTTCCGGTCCTTCAGGTATTTCCCTGCAGTGGTGTTTCATAATCGCTGTCTTAACGATATCCCTGAGTCCGGAAGCCATGATCTCATTCCTTCTGATCGGGTCCTTCTCTACCAAATATTTTTTGGTTAAGTTTGGAAAATATGGTAAACAAACTGAAAAACAGTTAATAATTAACAAAAAATATTTCATTTTTAAAAATTAATTAACTGTTTATGAAGTGATCGCTTGGGTATAGCTGTCTGAGTGCAGTGAACTCAATGTCTATGTTCTTAAAGCCAGAGATCGTGAAGGCTTTCCTCCAGTTCTCTATCTGTTCCTCTTGCGAAGGAATTCTAACCAAAGCCTCGTATTTGGTCTTCTCTTCGGGAACTAAATCGTGAAACAAATCCCAAAGAGTAGTGATGTTTGAATACAACTTTCCATTTGGGGATAGAAATCGATGCATATTTTTAGCAGCGATTGTCTTGTTCTCAACCCAATGGAGCACTCTATTCGAAAAAATAAGCGATACTTTGCCCTCAAGTTGTTTAAGAGACGGATCCAATTGATCCCAATCCACACCAATGTCTTGAACCATGAATTGAACTTTAGGTGAGTTATAGTTAGTCTTTGCAAACTTAATCATTCGCATGTCTACGTCTATGGCCACCAGTTTGTCACAAGATATCCTTTGGTTCAGTAGAGCCGTTACATTCCCACTCCCGCACCCGATGTCCATAACTATACCAAACCTTTTTTGAAAAACAAATTTAATTTTATAAGAAATAACATTCAATCATAAAATATAGTAAAACACATGTAATGAAGAAAAGGTGCATAAAATGAAGGGGTTATTCAAATGAACTCACTTTTCCCCGTTTTCATCAATTATCCTATCGATCAGATTATCTGCATCTCTGATGTGCGCGTAATTGACTTCATTGAACTCATCTGTGTTTATGTCCATTATTTCAATCAATAGTTAATTTCAATAATTAATTGAAAAATTAAATTAATTTTATTGTGACTTCAGTTATGTATCAGAAGTTGTTTAATGAATAATGAAATTCAGTTTAAGTCATGAGAAAAGTTGTGATAAAAAGATATCTGAGTTTAAAGACAGAGGCGTCTCTTAATTGTATTATTCATTGATTGACTATCGACTAAATTATGTCTGAACCTCATGTCCTATCACTCAGTCATTACATAACAACATTTAAAATTACAATTTATTTCAATTGAAGTTCAATTCATGAGTTGTTTGCAAACATTACGCGACTTTTGGTTAATGAAAATATCGTCAAAAAGTTATCTTTATTTTTAAATCTTTTAATATTTTTTTGTTTTTGTGTTTTCCATTTCAAAGTCTAACTGTTTGTATGAAATACAAGGTCTTTTAATACTATACACAGTATTTTTCAAAATTTTAAACTTTTTCTTAACAATGTTTACTGTTTTTCAATGAATTTAATGATTGATAACATTAACCAAAATCACAATTGAGTCAAAGATCGGGTCATTTTAGAGCATATTTCAGTCATGTCTACAGAAATCATATTAAATGTAATTTATTTTCATTGTATTAAAGAAATGATTGTTTGGTCAGTGAATAAAATGTTGAAAAACAAAAGTTATCTGTTTTTTGTTATTTTGCATACATTTCACGGACTTTGAGCCCTAAATGTATTTCTCGGAGAACTTCCTAATACTAAACAACAAATTATTGAAATCACGAAATCATTTTGACTTACATTGCATTGAATTGAAATAAATTTTTGTAACAAATCTTAATATAAGTCTTATTTGTCACTCAATTATACATTAATTGAATTTTCTGTGAAAGTAGTGCTAAAACATTGAGTGAAAGGCTATTTAGTTATTCATAATTCATATAATAATTGCAATTAAGTTATGAGAAATCACTCAATAAATTGTATTCAAGTTTTCTCACAGACTCTGACGGAAGAAATGCTGAATAATTGGGACAACGATTAAAACATTCAATTATTATAATGATTACAATTGTGGAGAAAATTTGTTATTCATTTCATAATTTAGTTAAACATCTAAATGAATTAAAACATCAAAATATGATTGAAAGGAAAGGATTGAACAGAAAGTCATTCAATCAGTTATACAACCATTTGTTGGAAAATACTTTGAATGAAATAATTATTAATTGCAAACAAAAACACATTTTTGAATAAATAATACAATATTTTATTTGAATTAAAATTAATTAAAAATTAAAGACATAATTATTTTTACTTTGAATAAATGTTTGAATTATTGTATGAATTAATTGTTTGATTTGTATTTTAGATAAATTTTAAGACATTTTTTGATAAAAGTTTTGTAAAAAACACTAAAAGAGAGAAAATTAATGTTAAATAAGAAATTGTTATCTTTTCAACAGTAAAGACATTAAATATCAGTCAATAAAATGTTATTTAAAATATAATACAATAAAACCGAAAATAAGACACAAATTGTTAATAAGTTTTGGTTTTGATGCAAAACATGAAATTATTTTTGACCTCTAATTGATTATTAACATAAAAATAGTGTTTAGCACTGAAAAAGTCATTTCAATTGTAATAAACTATTATTTTCTCAATTTATAAATCATATGACAAGTAATTGATTCAATAATTGCTAATAAATGATCTCATTTTGGGTCCAATTATTTATAATTTATATTTTTACTTAAAGTATTGAAAGTTTTCAATAAAAAAACTCAAAATATTTTATATAATAATTGAAAGTAAAAAACAGATCGTTTAAAAAATAATAAATTAATTGTAATTTCAATACAAAAATAATAAAAATTTTAAAATTTTAATCAAAAGTGAAGTCATTTCTCTGAAGTGATTGTTGTTTTAATTATAATTTCATTTTATATTAACCTTCAGTTAAAACATTAAAAACATTTTCACTGATATTCATAACTATTATATTAAACACGAAATAATTTATTCGCGTTTTAAGAGACCTTTGGTTTTAATAATGAATAAATGAATTTTTGATGACTTTTTTGATAAAACTCTTGAAAAATATTTCTCTCATTTATATTGCTTTGTAATTGTAATCAAATCTTAAATTGTTTTAATGATTTAATTGGCTTTTCATTGCATTTAACTTCAAATTAGTGTTAATAAAGTCATAACTTTTCATGACTTGTGTCGAAATCATGAATCAATTATTCAATAGATTTTTAATTAAATAACAAAAATAATTTATATATTGATTGAAATTAATTATTTCAATGATATAAGTGTTTAAAACCAAGTATTTCATGAATTACTCAGTTTTAATTTGAATAGTATTACAATAATAGGTATTAATATAGTTATAATGACTGCACGCAAGGTATAACACAAACAAGTTATCAAGAAATCAATTTTGTTATAAACAGAAGCAAAGCATTCATTAAAAACAAAATCATTTTTTGTTGAAAAAATAAATTCAAGTTTTTCTGAATAAAAAATTAATAAAATATTTGTTAAAAATAATAAAACTTTTGTTATTTCTCTCTCAAACAATAGGTTTTAATAAATTATCCTCAAAACTAAGTGAACAGAAATTGTTTTCAAATAAAGTTTTTATCAAAACATTTTTGAAAGTATTAATGAATTGAATGCAAAAGTGATGATAATTTTGGTGATTATATAAAAAGTTACCTTCAGTTTGAAAACTCAAGTCTTTATTCACAGAAACTCTTTTGCTTCTGAGGTATATATGAATGAATGGTTAGTTTGTATTTCATTAGGAATTGGGGTTAACTATAATTTTTTGAGGCCTTAGTTGTACCTGTGATGGGAATAGGAGTTAAGACAGCAATAAAGACAATACAATAATAACTATAATAATAATAAGTTTGAATAAATGGACGACAATTTTTTGGCCCATTTTTAGGACCTGTTTCTCCCAGTGTTCTCACTTGTGTGCAAAAACAGTGCAAACATTTGAGTGCATGAAAAAACATTTTCTCTGTTCATCTGATTCTCATCTTATAATCTAATTATTGTAATATTTGAAACACTCTAAACTCAAGTTCACTTTTAACTGATTTAAAACAACAGTTTTGTCTAAATTTAAAATGTTTTTAATAAAATTGATTTTTATATTCTTAACAATACTATCTGTTTATTGTGCACCGTATGGACCACACCAGTACCCCAGCACTGGACAACTTTCTTATAAGTAAGTTAACTTTTATCAAGAATTTGTAGAATCTTTACAATAGTTTATAAATAAATTATTTTTATATCTTTTATCAGATTTTTATTAATATTTTTCTGAATTCAATAAAATTTAATTTTATGACTGAATTATAGCTTCAATTCATTCAATTGAAAGTCACCTAAATTTTAAACTATTGATAACAGACTGTCGTTGACGTAAATATAAATATTATTATACAATCAAAGTCTGAATTGTTTGTGAAATTAAGTTAATTAATGAAATACTGTATAAAAATATAGTAAAAACTACTTTATACGTGATTTTTGTTTATTTCAATGCTTTTAGGATTCAATTAAGCAATTTATCTGTAAATAAAAGTTGAAAACAATTGTTAATTAAGAAAAATCACGTAGATGCAACCTTATGAATTAATTTATTGAAAATATTTGTTAATATACCCCTTGAAATAATCCATTGAAATTTTAGTTCAAAATCATTTTCTTAATCTATTATTCTTAAGGAAAGGTGTAATACTTGTAGTCCTGTATTGAAATTATATTCAAAATTACAGAAAATTCTTTGAAAAATAGATTTAAAAATCGTTAAGAAATCGTTATAAGTAACTGAACTTTCATGGCTTAAACAGTTAATAATCTATTTTAATATGATTTTCAATGTTTATATAATTTATTAGTTTATGTATTGAAGGATTTTGACCGGAATTGTAGGCAAGAATGTCGTCAACTGAGAAAAATAGTCATTTTTTTATCCATTTACTACATTTGACCAGTTTAAATTTATATTTACTCTAAATTTAGATAGTTAAATCCACTAAATCTATTATACATTATTAGCTTGATAGTTTTGTTTAAATTAATAAAAAATTAATGCATAGTATTATAATAATTTCAATATTTATTACAATTTCTACATTAATATTAAATAAACTGTTTAATCATTATTTGAGGTCTTATTTATCATAACATAATTATTCCTGGTATAAATCTTATTTGAATTGATTACTCAGTTAATGAAATAAATATGTTTTATATAATTAAATAATAAATTAAATGTTTATATAATACTATAATTAGGGAAATGAACTGAAAATATGAATCAATTATAAAATGCAAAACAAAAAACAAAGAAAATTCTCACAAATATTTCAATTTTGTCACATTATCTCAATCTATTAAGAATTAAAAAAAGAAGAAATGTCATTTTTTGTTCTAATAAGTGCTTACAAATACCTTTCATATAAAAAATAAAAATAACAATTCTGTGAAACTATTTTTGGGTTATTATAAAAACAAAACAATAATAAATATCTAATCATTAAATCATTATAACAACAAATAATTGGAAGAAAAATTTAAATCTTTGGTTAAATTCAATAAAATTATTTTTTTTTCAACATTTTTGTCCCATTTTTGTCCCATTTTTGAACATATTTTTAGTCTTTTTTTACTTTAGTCTACAATCGATGCTTTGCTAATAATATGTTATTAAGAGTGAACTGAGACTCAAAGCAATCGTTAAGGAAAGGGTGGAAATTAGAGTAGAAGACAGACATTGTATTCATTAGTAAAACCACATTTAGTTTAACATAACTATAGTTACAATCATTTAACAACTCATTGATTAATAAATTGATTAAATTATTCAACGATAGCTTATTTCACAATTCAATTATTAACCCCTATCTCATCCAAACCGCTCACAATTACACCCTTTTATTAGTCTAATGTTAAAAAACAAAAAATCAAAAGTTTTCTGAAAAAGTAATTAATTATTGAAAATTATATTTACATTAAACTTATAATACGTAAAGCCTTTCCCACAAACAAAAACAGTTATAATAAATGAGAAACTCTTTAATAATTAATAAAAAATAGTTTAAAATAAAGTATTTTAAAAAATACTATGACTTCCGCTACACATAAGGGTTGAGTAGATTTGCATAAATTAATTACTTTACACATAAATCTCATTCATGTGTATGAATAGCAGATATATTGTTAGTAATGATAATAATTATTGTATTTTATTATAAAATATCAAAATTTTATTTATTTTTCTTTAAATTCATTTTAATTTCAATTCTTTTAGTCTTTCTTTGAATTAATTATATTTTGTTTTGTTTTGACAACAATTTGTAAAGTTTTCCGTTAGTGAAAGACTTCACAGGAGTTTTGACCCCAAATAATATCCTCACTCGAGCCCAGAGAATATGTGAGAACGGAATCGTTGGTCCGACCTCTTTGGCCATTCACAAGAACTACATCTATACGGGAACGGTTGGTGGAGGTGTCTATCGATGCGATATAAGGACCGGAAATGCCACTCGTATTGTCAAAGTTGCCAACGAATTGTGTAAATCTAAAGCCTGGGATATATCACTCTGTGGTCGAGCACTGGGTGTTAGGACTGATAAGAAGGGCACCCTTTACTTTGTTGACGCATATTTAGGTCTTCATGAAGTGGTCTTCTATGGCAACAAAGTTCAGGTCAACCGTTTGCTAACTGTTGAGGAAACGGGTGGTAAATATATGGGACACTTGGCATTAGACGAGGGCTCGGGTGATAATGGAGGGAATGTTATCTATATTACAATTGCCAGCACTAAACGGGATTTGAATCAATGGCCAGCAATGATCATAGAACCGGACAGGACTGGAATGGTCATCAAATACGACGCCGACACCAAAAAGACTGAAACTTTAATGCAAGGGCTTTGGTATCCGACGAGCGTTGAGATCACTGACGATCGCAATGCACTCCTTGTGGCCGAGTTTACGGCCCGACGTGTTGTCAAACATTACATCAAAGGTTTGAATCTTTAAATGTTTTTAAATTTTGTTTAACTTTTGATTTAATTATAATATTTAAGGCAAAGAAAAGGGTCAAACAGAGACCTGGGCGGAGAACCTTCCGGGAGAGGCCGACCATCTGATCAGAAGCTCTGAGAAACATCACGAGACCTATTGGATGCCTGTTATCAACGCACGAAACGTAAGTAATCCTAATCTAATCGATTGGATGAGTGATAAGCCATGGCTTCGACAAGAAATGCTCGACAAATACACAGACATTGGGAACAGTATTGAAGAATTGGGTAAGAAGTGGAAGAATGAACGCTTGGAAAGGCTTGGCTTTAATATGAAGACCGGAACTGAGTTTTACTCCCAAAACGTGGCCAACAATTATGGTTTGATTCTGGAAATGGATGCCAACGGAAAGATATTGGGATCAATACACTCCACTGATGGCACCAATGGTCACATATCCGAAGTAGTTGAGGGTCCGAGTGATAACCCATACGAGAGAGTGCTATTCATCGGCTCTTTTAGTTACCCATATATTCTTAGGCTAACAATCCCTAACTTTTCACAAGATATGGCACCCTTTGAGGACCAAAACTTTGATTTCTCATATCGTCAACCCTTAGGCTCATTGAATGACTTTAGGATATTTGGCTCCCGACCCTTTGGCAGGAATGATGAATACAATATTCCTGATATTTAATTATACAAAAAGTTGATTATTGTTTGAAATATTAATATAAATTAATAAATCATTGTTTTGAATGCCATTTCATTAACTGTTATTAACTTTTGCCAAAAGTTATTCCCCTTTATTTGAATTGACGTTACTTTGAAGGAAAGGTATTTTACATTTGAAATCTTATTATCATTTTAATTGTAATTTATATATAGTTTTTATTATCAATTATTGAAAGCATATTCTTCGCTATAAAACAACTTTTTATTAAAGCATTTATTTATAAATAAAAATCAAATTTTCATTTCATTTAATAAAACATTTACTTTTGTATAACATATAGTAAAATGAATAATAATTTTGAACACAATAAACATATTTTGTATTTTTCTCTTGTGTTTAATTGATTTGAATTTAATTTATGACTGAAATTGTTTCACAAATTATAATAAATAAAAGTGAATTGAATTAAACGTAAACATTAGGCGACGTCGCATAAGTCACAGCAATAAACGTGTATAAAATCAAACCAATTGTGAATTCAATTCACGTTTTAGAGTAGATTTGGAGCACATTTAGAGCATATTTAACACTTTTCACTAAAACACCTGACCTTTAATTTAGCAACAAAACCGATTATAACCAGAGTTTGCGATCAATGATTGATTTGATGCATACCATACCTATAGGTATCTAATTTTGGATTAGCATAAAATGTAGTATCAATGTCATTCAGCCAATACCAGAAGATTCAATGGTATTTCAAAGATTGAAAGTTCAAATGAATAATAAATTAAATGATTTGAAAACTAATTAATTCTATAATCACTTCAAGTCTTACATAATATTCATACAATTGATTGAAAAATTAATTCAAACGAAGATTTGTTTGATTTCAATGTCGACCAAAGCTTAATATACACGGAATGTCCGTTCAATAGATCTTCATTTTACACTATTTTCTTAATGATGGCACCGATAGTCAGTTGTTTTGTATTTGTTATGTTTTTAATGAGATTCCAAACAACACTAACACAAAGTGATGAACCGGTCGTTTGGTCTTTAGATAAATTGATTCCTAAGGACTATAATAAACACACCATTCCTACTGTTAATGGCTCTCAAATGACAATAACTATTGGCATTGAAGTCTTTGAATTAGTCAGTGTTATAGAGTCGGGACAGGTATTCAAGTATTATATTTAATGATAAATAAATCATAATTTTATCGATTGTTTAGTATTTTGTTATGGATTTAACATTTCATCAAAAGTGGAAAGACTATAGACTTGTGTTTCCAACAAATATGAAAAGTGATAGCAATATAATTCTGGACTCTTCCTGGTCTTCCAAGTTATGGATGCCTGACACCTATTTTAGCAATGCTTTGGAGTCTAAGATAATTAATGTTTTCAATCCTTTAGTCTATTATACGTTAACTAATGATCAGTATATAATGCAAAGCACGAAAATGAATGTGAAGTTTCAGTGCAAAATGGACCTTTCACACTATCCTCAAGATGTACAGTATTGTCCAATAGATATCGTCAGTCGTAAGATAATTGATAAAAGATACCTGTCCACTCTTTAGGTCTATATATCAAATTTATAAAAATTAACATTTTATTGTCTTTTAGTGACGAGAAATAACAGAAGTGTAGTCTTGAGATGGGATTACTTCAAAAGTCCGCCATTGGATGACAACCCAAAGTTCAGGATAAGAGACACAACTATAGGAATGTGCGAACGACACACCCATTTGGGATACTTTGGGTGTTTGACAGTGAGGTTAAAGTTAGTCCGAAGAGTCTCTTATTATATGATTCGTATATATTGTCCGACATTTCTCACAACGATATCAGCATTCGTTGGATTCTGGATACCAGTGCTCGCATGGCCTGCAAGGGTTTGCACATATAAATTAAGTTTATTGACAGTAATTAATGATAAAAATTGTACATAAACTCAAAGGTGGCTCTCTTGGTGACCCCCTTATTGACTTTATTAACACAAAATGTTAACATAAACTCTGATATAAACGTGTCTTATGTGGTGGCACTGCACTGGTGGATGTCGTTATGCATATTCTTTGTATTCATGAGTTTGATAGAGTTTGCAGTAGCCATATCCTGGGCATACCTGGCCAATGATAGGAAGAATATGCGGTCCACAGAGGTATGGCTTATATCTTAAACTTTCATTATTTTTTAAAAATTAAAATAAAAGATAAGTTTCGATAAAATTAGGAAATAATCTCAAATATGGTATCATTTCATTCAATGTCACCCAAGACTCACATAATTATCTCTCAATTGTCCTAATTTTCTCAATTTATAACTAAAATGTAATAAATATTTCTGAGTTTTGATAAACATTTCATTTCATTAGGGTTTCAATGAAATACCGAAAACCAATGGTTACACAAAAAAGAGGATTTTTGGTCGATTTGGACGACTTATTGGGAATATTCTGATCCATGTCTTTGGAAATATTGATTATACAAAAGAGCCTTTGAGTCGAAACAAAGTAGACTACGCGTCCAGGATTATATTTCCTATTACTTATATACTATTCGTAGTCATTTACCTATTATCAACTGTATGTCCCTGGGCAATTGACTATAACTGGTAATTTAAATGATTCATTCATTTACTGTTTGTTTATATTTCGTCCATTAAATCATTTAATTTATTTCAAATCCAATAAAATTTTAATGTTTTAATTGAGATTAGATATCACTTTTCAAATCCGGGATATTTATATCAAATGTATAGTCATTTTGCATATTATTTCATCAAATATTGTAATATTTAACTCAGCTTTTGAGTCAAATTGCAACTAGAATTGAATAACCTTGCCAAACTAATCTTATAAACAGATTTTTATAAATTAAGTTAATTTTACAATTATTTCCCAAAACATTCATTAAAATAGTATTTATTGTAATATATTTTCATTTGTATCCATAAATAGTGATTGAAATTAATTTTAAAATAATTTAATTATTAAAAGAAATTCAATACTAAATGACATTTCTTAAACAAGTAATGACTAACTGATCAGAAGTCAAATCAATTTAAGATTCAAATAAAAATAAATTCAATAAATATTTATTTCATTATTAAAAATAATTTATCACAAAAAGTGTTGTAAAGATTATGTTTGAATCAAATGTTACTTTAATTCAATGAGAAAACCAATAAAACAATTATTACCTGAAATTAACATTAATTTAATGATTGATAAAAAATTAAATTTCACTTTCACTCAACTCTTTAATACTATTTTCTCATACTTTAAGACCACTTCGTATGACTTGATGTTAGCGTTCAGTTGGTCTCTCATTCTCTAAAAACAATTAGAAGTAATGAAAAGACTTTTAATTTTATTATTGAATGTATTTCTTATACATCAGTCATATTCAGGGTTAATAACAAAAGATGTGAAGAATGTAAGTCTTAATGAGTTTTCAATACAAAACTGTATTTTTAAATATAAAATTAAACATTATAGCAAGAAATAGTCTCAGGACAATCCCGAGCACCTGGAGATAAAGTGGCAGTAACTGTATATTACGAAACACTGAGTAAAGCGAACCGAAAGTTCTTCGTTGAACAGTACAGACCTGTTATCGACTACTTATGGGATATAATTGATCTCCAATTGGTTCCCTTCGGTACCACTACTAAGGTCTCGGACACAGAGTTTGAATGCAGGTTTGGTGACAAACAGTGTTGGGCTAATAGGATCCAGGTATGGACAGGGATTGCAAAATTGATTTCAATATTAATACACTATTCCTGTGCTACAGTCGTGTGCCATCACAAGAGCCAATGGAAGTCCAGAGAATGACATTATACGGAAGGGAACGGCATTATTCACACACTGTATGTTCAAGAATAGAGAGTTCAGTGATATCTATGCTTTGGCACCACATTGTGCTCAACAAGACTTGTTGGACGAGTGGCCTGATATTGATATGTGTGAGAAGAGTGACGAGGGTGATGTCAATTATAGCCAAATGGGAACTTTGACAGAACCAGTAAAAGATAAGCTAACTGTTGATGGACTGGGAGTTGGAATCAATGGTGATGTTAATGATGCAAACCTTGATAATTTGATAAAAGCTATTTGTGACGCATACATACCAGGGGTAAGTGAAGAATATTTGATAATTCATAATAAGAGAAAGTACTAATTGTAACCCAAACCCCAAGTCAGGAGAGAATAAGCCCGAGAGGTGTGGGAACACAGAAAAGGCAGACAAAGTAAAAGTGGGAATATATTATGAAACCCTTAACTTAGGGGCAAATAATTACTTCAATCGACAAATCAAACCATTTTATCATATTCTGGAAGATATCGTTGAAATTGATTTGATTCCATACGGAAGTACAGTTCACCAGGATATTGATGGCACAAATAACTTCACGTGCGATACACCCGACCAATGCATGGCTAATAGAATACAAGTATAGAAATCAAACGATTGTTTAAATTGTTGTCAAAAATTTCAATTGATTTCAATTACAGGCAGTAGTGGTGAAGGAGTTTCTCATAGAAGGGGACGGCGACGAAGTGGACGGTGCGAACCGAGCCATCAATTTCATTGATTGCATGTCCTCTCATAGTCGATGGCAAAACATATACACCGCTGGAGAACAATGTGCTAACGAGTGGCTAACAATTGACGATTGGATACATGTGTTAATAACTGCTCAGTCATCTGAAGGCGAAACTATTTATATGGATATGAAGACAAAGACTGAAGCGGTTTATGTGGACGGGGTGTTACCCAGAGTGCCATTTGTGACCATTGATGGTGAAGCAAGTGTTGCCACTCTAAATGATTTCGTTCAAGAAGTTTGCGTTAAATATACCGTAAGTTTGGATAATATTTAATGAATTGATTGTAAATTGAAATTAATTTTTGATTTTAAAGGGAAACAAACCGTCGGTTTGTAAGCGCATAGAAGTTTCGGTGTTTTATGAAGCACTCAATCATAAGAGTAGGAAATTCATTATAGAAGAGCTCAGACCTGCTTTCAATCACTTCCAGAATCTGATTAACTTAAGACTATTGCCCGCCGGTAGAGCGCACATAGATGATGAACACGGAGGTATTGTATGTCCGGGTGGTATAGACCAGTGCACTGGTAATCAACTCCAGGCCTGTGTCATCGATTACTACTGGAATGATGGCAGCAATTGGACAGATCCTGTCCGACAAGAAGTAATGGAATTCCTATATTGTATGACAAAGAACAAACACGCGGTCGGTATATGGGATGCGGCAGAACAATGCTCTGAAGCCACCATTGAAGTGGATCCCTGGCCTACAATAGTGATGTGTATCAAAAATGGAGACGGGATTGCAATTCTTGGCGAATATATTGAAGAGACAGAGAGTTCAGGCATTGCTATCAATAACGAAACCATTCCTGTCGTTACCATCGATGGTGTTCTTAGAGTGGATGCAACTCAGGATCTGATTGCTGTTCTCTGCGAACACTTTGTAAGTGAACTCAAATATATTGTTTGATATTATAGTGAATTGAATGTCTGACCTCAAGGATGAAGACCACAAACCGGACAAATGTATTGAAGGAAAGGCACCTAAAGTTCAAATCGGAGTATATTATGAATCGATGAGTGAATTATCGAAAAGATTTTTTGTCAAACAAATGGGTTTATACTATAAACACATCGAAGAGATGGTCGACATTGAGCTCTACCCTAACGGTAATGTAGATGACGGCGGAGCTATTGATGGTACCTGTGCTACAGATATGCCTTCCTGTGTGGCCAATAAGATTCAGGTTATATTAAATCTCTCTATAATTGGTGTTGAAATACCTTTTCATTGCAGGCACTGGTAATTGACTGGTTATGGCTTAGCGATGACGATGGAGACCAAATCGATGGAAGCATAAGAACTACACAATTCTTGTCCTGTGTTTTCTCACACCCGGAATGGAAAGATGATTACATGAGTGCCGGAAAGTATTGTGCCGACACTTATCTGCCAAACGATGATTGGATTGAAATAGTGGTTGAATTGCATACACAAGAAGGGAATGACACCTATAAGAGGGTACAGGAAAAGACCAAAGCATTGAAGGAACAAATTGGTTCCGATTCGTTGACATTCGTTCCTTATGTGACACTCGGAGGCACTCATAGTCTAAGGGCTGCCAACGATTTATTGCAAACTGTTTGCGATGTCTATACAGTAATGACATTAATATTTGAGGTTTTTTTTCAATAGTAATACAAAAATGTGTTTTATATTATCCAAAGGGAGAGAAACCTCTTGAATGCACACCAGTTATAGTTGAAGTATATTATGAGACACTCAACGCTCAGAGCAGAAAGTTTTTCTTAGAGGAACTCAGACCTGCTTTTGAAGAGATGAGGGAATCGTTTACTTTGGATCTCATTCCGTACGGAAGGACTGAACGCATTGTTGAGAGTGAAGGCAGTGAACCGGTGTTTAACTGTCCTAACGGTGAGGGACAGTGTTTGGCCAACAAAATACAAGTCAGTACTCAATAGACACACATTTTATCAAATTATTAACTATTTGTAACTATTTCTTGATCTCAAGGCCTGTGCTATCAAACAATTCCTGGACTCGGATGACAACCCCAATAGTGATCAATACGATGGGAGGAATCAAACGCTTTCTTTCATTCAATGTATGTTTAAAAATGAGAGAAACGAAGAAATCGAGAAAATCGCTGAGGAATGTGCGGAACAGCACTTCTTAGAGGACGTCTGGATTATGGATATCCTTATGTGCGCTAAAGACCCCAATAATAATATCACTGAAGAGATGGCAACAAAGACTGGAAATCTTCAGCAACAGTTAGAGCACTCGCCATGGATTGTGATCAACGGTGAGAGGGTTGGCGTCGCACAGAACCAATTGATTGAAACCATTTGTGACAAACTTTTGGTAATTATAGTGAAATTAAATTATAAACCAATAACTAATGCCATTTATTCCACTCCCCTATAGGGTGATCGGCCAGACATATGTGAAGAGCAAAGAGCATCCAAAGTAAAGATTGAATTGCATTACCAAACCGGCGATCCATTGGTTCAACAATATATTATCAATCAATTGTATCCTTCGTATAGAAGTGTTGAAGAGATTGTGGACTTAGAAGTCATACCATTTGGACAAACAGTTGTCGTTAAGGGAGAGGACGGAAAGTATACATTTACATGTCCTAACGGTGAGAATGAATGCATTGGTAATAAACTACATGTAAGTGACTTTCATTCAACTATTTGAGAGGAAATTAATTATTTCTTTGAAGGCATGTGTTATCAAAAACTTTTGGCACAACGATGACGACCCCATCAGTGATAACAC
The DNA here is from genome assembly GCA_034687845.1 of Pantelozetes paolii. Lineage (NCBI taxonomy): Eukaryota > Metazoa > Arthropoda > Arachnida > Sarcoptiformes > Oribellidae > Pantelozetes > Pantelozetes paolii. The sequence continues at coordinate 44,565 of JAQGAT010000123.1, forward strand.
TGATGTCGACGGAAGACTACAAACCCTTGAGTTTATTCTCTGCTACTTTTCAAACCCCAATTGGCCGACCGATCCTTACTCTGCCGCCGAAGTGTGTGTTAATGCTAACTTTCAAGATATGTGGCCAATAATTCACATGTGTGTCCAAAGTGGAGAAATTGATCCTTTCTTAGCAGAGATGGGAGAACAGGTATCTGCACTCTCACCACCTCTTGCATACACTCCTTGGGTTACATTGAATACTAAACATAGCAAAGCATCGGAAGCCTACTTCACAAGAGCTACTTGCGATGCATACCAGGTCTGCACTAATAATTTAGTTGAGTATTATTAATATCTAAAACTTTTAATCCCAACCCAAAGGGTCGATCTAAACCCTGGGCATGTTATGCATCGTTGCCGCCACTGACTCATCCTAAAGTGGAAATACATTACGAGCCGCTGAACAAAGACTCCCAGAGCTTTGTTGTCTCACAATTAGATCACTTGAAAACACATGTCGACGAGATTGTGGATTTGGATCTCATTCCTTACGGAAGAACTGTAAGGAATGGTGACTCATATAAGTGTCCCAACGATGATGACTGTCATGTCTTCAAACTTCATGTGAGTTATAAATCACTTAATGTTTTACTGATTGTTATAATTAATGATTCAATTAAGGCCTGTATTATGAATCTATTGCTTCAAAGTCATACCATTCCTACACTTGATTTCATGATCTGTGCTTTTGGACCAAATATGGACGACGGCATCAAAGTTACCGAAGAATGTCTTAACAAATACTTTGTAGATCAATATCCAACTATTGATACCTGTGCTCAACACGAAGGCAATGAACTGTTGGGACAGTTGGCCGATAAAGTGGGTTCTCTTAACCCTTCACTATCACACGTTCCCTGGATTGTAGTGAATGAAGAGCACAATCTGAACGCAGAGGAGAACCTAATCCAAGAGATTTGTGACACTTATTATCCGGTTTGACATAAAGTGTTTGAAAAATGAGTACAAAATGTAATTATAATTGCTTTCAAAGACCGATAAGCCGTCGCAATGTGTTCCGGATCTATTGTCGGTCGCCATTAACTATCAGACAATGTCTGCATCAGTGGCCGAGTTCTTTGGCAAACAAGTGAAACCTCTGGAGCGATATATCGATGAAATCGCTTCCATAGACTTTATTCCTTATGGTATGACCACAAGAAGTGGTGATCAGTTCACGTGTCCTGAAGGACAGAATCAATGCAACGCTAATAAAGTTCACGTAATATTGAATTCAATTTTGATTTTTGTATTGAAATCTAATTTTATATTCATTTAAATCCCAAAAGACATGTGTTTTGCATAACTTTTATGACAAAGAAAACCACACAAACTCTATCGATATAGAGGACAGTCGTTACAGAACCGTTGGTTTCTTAAACTGTGCATTCAATCTCAATAGTGCCGATCCGGTCAAGGATTCTGAAGTTTGTTTGAATGAACAAATGGGTGGCGACTACTGGTCTGATATTGAAACCTGTGCTCACGGCCCGGACGGTAATGTACTTCAGTCAGGAATGGCAGAAAAGACTGAGGCATTGGATCCTAAGATATCGGACGTTCCCTGGATTACAATCAATGACAGCCATCCCATTGAAGCCCAAACTAATTTGATTCGTGCTATTTGTCAGTCATATCCGGTTTGTTAGCAATCATTTGAATTTATGTTGAAATGTATTTCAATCTTTACTTAACAACACCTTTAGTCCGCCCGTCCGACCATCTGTTCCTCTTTACCCAAGGAGACAGTGAATGTCGGTGTTTACTATTCAAGTGATGAGAAGTCTAGTGATTGGGTTAACAAACAATTGAAACCGTTTTTTACCGATTCCGTCACAACTCGCGCTAAATTGCAATCTATTTTGAGCGCACGGTTTATCCCTTGGGGTAAAACTGAATACACAGAGGGAGCAGAAGAACCCTTCACCTGTCCCAATGGCCCGGATGAGTGTTTGTCCAACAGAATACACGTAATATTTATATGAATTTTAATTTTTAATGTTTTTATTTATCCAATATTTTGTTCACAACTAAAGGCCTGTGCTATCAATCAATACTCAGATGAACCCAAGGGTTGGCAACAAATCACAGAATTTGTTATTTGTTTCTTCGGTAACAATGAGTGGAATACAAAGCCTTCAGATGTCGGCAATGAATGCGCGGATAAAGTTTGGATTTTAGATCCCTGGCCTGATATTATAGTATGTGCCACACAAAACACCCCTGATAATATTAACACTTACTTAAAAATGAGAGACCAGACACAGCAATCAACTGCTGAGTACTGTATGAATGCTTTTATATTTATTATTGATTTAAATATTAATATTTAATGAATTGATTAATAGTTCCCTGGATTGCAATCAATGATAAACATGACACCAGTGCTGAGGATAACCTCTTGGGATCCGTTTGCGACAACTATTCGGTATTTCTATAATTTATTTCTTTTTATCTCATTTACTGTCAGAGAATTTGTTCAAATAATAAATAGATTTGTGTTTTTGTTCAAAATTAAAGTATTGTTGAAATACTCTGACTTAATATTCAATATGTTTTGGTTAACATTGAACCTATTATTGACTGAAATATCACTGATTAAACTCATAAAAATGAATATTCAAGTAAACTATTACTTCTCTATTGATATATTTCTTTATCAAAAATCTAATTGAAAATTATATTGAGGGACAAAATACTTTAAAAGTTTGTAATATTTTATTTGAATTCATTTTTTTCAGGGAATACTTATTCAAGACAGCTCATTTCAACTTGAGCATCCTTCTACATTTCTTACTTATAATTAATGATCGGAATATTCATGAATCTTTAAACCTGGCGAAATCAGCTCCGAATTATTATTGTAAATAAAAGGCACCAGGTTTAAAAATTCATGAAAGTACCGACAACTTACTTATAATCTGTTGAGAAATGGATCTTGCCAATTTTAAACTCTTTTTCTTAATGAACTCAAATATTTGAGTTCAAATCATAAAGAAATCAATCCTTCCTACACAACCTTTCCTTTAAATATAGACCATGTTCATTCTAATACATTTAATTTGTCATTTATTAAAGGGTGTAAAACCTGAAGAATGCTCAGGAGTTTTACCAACTGATAGTCCGTCCACTCCTACAGATGGACCGACGACTGGCGGATCCACCGGATCTACAGATGGATCGACAACTGGCGGACCCACCGGACCTAAAGTGACAGTAACTGTATATTACGAAACACTGAGTAAAGAGAACCGAAAGTTCTTCGTTGAACAGTACAGACCTGTTATCGACTACTTATGGGATATAATTGATCTCCAATTGGTTCCCTTCGGTACCACTACTAAGGTCTCGGACACAGAGTTTGAATGCAGGTTTGGTGACAAACAGTGTTGGGCTAATAGGATCCAGGTATGGACAGGGATTGCAAAATTGATTTCAATATTAATACACTATTCCTGTGCTACAGTCGTGTGCCATCACAAGAGCCAATGGAAGTCCAGAGAATGACATTATACGGAAGGGAACGGCATTATTCACACACTGTATGTTCAAGAATAGAGAGTTCAGTGATATCTATGCTTTGGCACCACATTGTGCTCAACAAGACTTGTTGGACGAGTGGCCTGATATTGATATGTGTGAGAAGAGTGACGAGGGTGATGTCAATTATAGCCAAATGGGAACTTTGACAGAACCAGTAAAAGATAAGCTAACTGTTGATGGACTGGGAGTTGGAATCAATGGTGATGTTAATGATGCAAACCTTGATAATTTGATAAAAGCTATTTGTGACGCATACATACCAGGGGTAAGTGAAGAATATTTGATAATTCATAATAAGAGAAAGTACTAATTGTAACCCAAACCCCAAGTCAGGAGAGAATAAGCCCGAGAGGTGTGGGAACACAGAAAAGGCAGACAAAGTAAAAGTGGGAATATATTATGAAACCCTTAACTTAGGGGCAAATAATTACTTCAATCGACAAATCAAACCATTTTATCATATTCTGGAAGATATCGTTGAAATTGATTTGATTCCATACGGAAGTACAGTTCACCAGGATATTGATGGCACAAATAACTTCACGTGCGATACACCCGACCAATGCATGGCTAATAGAATACAAGTATAGAAATCAAACGATTGTTTAAATTGTTGTCAAAAATTTCAATTGATTTCAATTACAGGCAGTAGTGGTGAAGGAGTTTCTCATAGAAGGGGACGGCGACGAAGTGGACGGTGCGAACCGAGCCATCAATTTCATTGATTGCATGTCCTCTCATAGTCGATGGCAAAACATATACACCGCTGGAGAACAATGTGCTAACGAGTGGCTAACAATTGACGATTGGATACATGTGTTAATAACTGCTCAGTCATCTGAAGGCGAAACTATTTATATGGATATGAAGACAAAGACTGAAGCGGTTTATGTGGACGGGGTGTTACCCAGAGTGCCATTTGTGACCATTGATGGTGAAGCAAGTGTTGCCACTCTAAATGATTTCGTTCAAGAAGTTTGCGTTAAATATACCGTAAGTTTGGATAATATTTAATGAATTGATTGTAAATTGAAATTAATTTTTGATTTTAAAGGGAAACAAACCGTCGGTTTGTAAGCGCATAGAAGTTTCGGTGTTTTATGAAGCACTCAATCATAAGAGTAGGAAATTCATTATAGAAGAGCTCAGACCTGCTTTCAATCACTTCCAGAATCTGATTAACTTAAGACTATTGCCCGCCGGTAGAGCGCACATAGATGATGAACACGGAGGTATTGTATGTCCGGGTGGTATAGACCAGTGCACTGGTAATCAACTCCAGGCCTGTGTCATCGATTACTACTGGAATGATGGCAGCAATTGGACAGATCCTGTCCGACAAGAAGTAATGGAATTCCTATATTGTATGACAAAGAACAAACACGCGGTCGGTATATGGGATGCGGCAGAACAATGCTCTGAAGCCACCATTGAAGTGGATCCCTGGCCTACAATAGTGATGTGTATCAAAAATGGAGACGGGATTGCAATTCTTGGCGAATATATTGAAGAGACAGAGAGTTCAGGCATTGCTATCAATAACGAAACCATTCCTGTCGTTACCATCGATGGTGTTCTTAGAGTGGATGCAACTCAGGATCTGATTGCTGTTCTCTGCGAACACTTTGTAAGTGAACTCAAATATATTGTTTGATATTATAGTGAATTGAATGTCTGACCTCAAGGATGAAGACCACAAACCGGACAAATGTATTGAAGGAAAGGCACCTAAAGTTCAAATCGGAGTATATTATGAATCGATGAGTGAATTATCGAAAAGATTTTTTGTCAAACAAATGGGTTTATACTATAAACACATCGAAGAGATGGTCGACATTGAGCTCTACCCTAACGGTAATGTAGATGACGGCGGAGCTATTGATGGTACCTGTGCTACAGATATGCCTTCCTGTGTGGCCAATAAGATTCAGGTTATATTAAATCTCTCTATAATTGGTGTTGAAATACCTTTTCATTGCAGGCACTGGTAATTGACTGGTTATGGCTTAGCGATGACGATGGAGACCAAATCGATGGAAGCATAAGAACTACACAATTCTTGTCCTGTGTTTTCTCACACCCGGAATGGAAAGATGATTACATGAGTGCCGGAAAGTATTGTGCCGACACTTATCTGCCAAACGATGATTGGATTGAAATAGTGGTTGAATTGCATACACAAGAAGGGAATGACACCTATAAGAGGGTACAGGAAAAGACCAAAGCATTGAAGGAACAAATTGGTTCCGATTCGTTGACATTCGTTCCTTATGTGACACTCGGAGGCACTCATAGTCTAAGGGCTGCCAACGATTTATTGCAAACTGTTTGCGATGTCTATACAGTAATGACATTAATATTTGAGGTTTTTTTTCAATAGTAATACAAAAATGTGTTTTATATTATCCAAAGGGAGAGAAACCTCTTGAATGCACACCAGTTATAGTTGAAGTATATTATGAGACACTCAACGCTCAGAGCAGAAAGTTTTTCTTAGAGGAACTCAGACCTGCTTTTGAAGAGATGAGGGAATCGTTTACTTTGGATCTCATTCCGTACGGAAGGACTGAACGCATTGTTGAGAGTGAAGGCAGTGAACCGGTGTTTAACTGTCCTAACGGTGAGGGACAGTGTTTGGCCAACAAAATACAAGTCAGTACTCAATAGACACACATTTTATCAAATTATTAACTATTTGTAACTATTTCTTGATCTCAAGGCCTGTGCTATCAAACAATTCCTGGACTCGGATGACAACCCCAATAGTGATCAATACGATGGGAGGAATCAAACGCTTTCTTTCATTCAATGTATGTTTAAAAATGAGAGAAACGAAGAAATCGAGAAAATCGCTGAGGAATGTGCGGAACAGCACTTCTTAGAGGACGTCTGGATTATGGATATCCTTATGTGCGCTAAAGACCCCAATAATAATATCACTGAAGAGATGGCAACAAAGACTGGAAATCTTCAGCAACAGTTAGAGCACTCGCCATGGATTGTGATCAACGGTGAGAGGGTTGGCGTCGCACAGAACCAATTGATTGAAACCATTTGTGACAAACTTTTGGTAATTATAGTGAAATTAAATTATAAACCAATAACTAATGCCATTTATTCCACTCCCCTATAGGGTGATCGGCCAGACATATGTGAAGAGCAAAGAGCATCCAAAGTAAAGATTGAATTGCATTACCAAACCGGCGATCCATTGGTTCAACAATATATTATCAATCAATTGTATCCTTCGTATAGAAGTGTTGAAGAGATTGTGGACTTAGAAGTCATACCATTTGGACAAACAGTTGTCGTTAAGGGAGAGGACGGAAAGTATACATTTACATGTCCTAACGGTGAGAATGAATGCATTGGTAATAAACTACATGTAAGTGACTTTCATTCAACTATTTGAGAGGAAATTAATTATTTCTTTGAAGGCATGTGTTATCAAAAACTTTTGGCACAACGATGACGACCCCATCAGTGATAACACTGATGTCGACGGAAGACTACAAACCCTTGAGTTTATTCTCTGCTACTTTTCAAACCCCAATTGGCCGACCGATCCTTACTCTGCCGCCGAAGTGTGTGTTAATGCTAACTTTCAAGATATGTGGCCAATAATTCACATGTGTGTCCAAAGTGGAGAAATTGATCCTTTCTTAGCAGAGATGGGAGAACAGGTATCTGCACTCTCACCACCTCTTGCATACACTCCTTGGGTTACATTGAATACTAAACATAGCAAAGCATCGGAAGCCTACTTCACAAGAGCTACTTGCGATGCATACCAGGTCTGCACTAATAATTTAGTTGAGTATTATTAATATCTAAAACTTTTAATCCCAACCCAAAGGGTCGATCTAAACCCTGGGCATGTTATGCATCGTTGCCGCCACTGACTCATCCTAAAGTGGAAATACATTACGAGCCGCTGAACAAAGACTCCCAGAGCTTTGTTGTCTCACAATTAGATCACTTGAAAACACATGTCGACGAGATTGTGGATTTGGATCTCATTCCTTACGGAAGAACTGTAAGGAATGGTGACTCATATAAGTGTCCCAACGATGATGACTGTCATGTCTTCAAACTTCATGTGAGTTATAAATCACTTAATGTTTTACTGATTGTTATAATTAATGATTCAATTAAGGCCTGTATTATGAATCTATTGCTTCAAAGTCATACCATTCCTACACTTGATTTCATGATCTGTGCTTTTGGACCAAATATGGACGACGGCATCAAAGTTACCGAAGAATGTCTTAACAAATACTTTGTAGATCAATATCCAACTATTGATACCTGTGCTCAACACGAAGGCAATGAACTGTTGGGACAGTTGGCCGATAAAGTGGGTTCTCTTAACCCTTCACTATCACACGTTCCCTGGATTGTAGTGAATGAAGAGCACAATCTGAACGCAGAGGAGAACCTAATCCAAGAGATTTGTGACACTTATTATCCGGTTTGACATAAAGTGTTTGAAAAATGAGTACAAAATGTAATTATAATTGCTTTCAAAGACCGATAAGCCGTCGCAATGTGTTCCGGATCTATTGTCGGTCGCCATTAACTATCAGACAATGTCTGCATCAGTGGCCGAGTTCTTTGGCAAACAAGTGAAACCTCTGGAGCGATATATCGATGAAATCGCTTCCATAGACTTTATTCCTTATGGTATGACCACAAGAAGTGGTGATCAGTTCACGTGTCCTGAAGGACAGAATCAATGCAACGCTAATAAAGTTCACGTAATATTGAATTCAATTTTGATTTTTGTATTGAAATCTAATTTTATATTCATTTAAATCCCAAAAGACATGTGTTTTGCATAACTTTTATGACAAAGAAAACCACACAAACTCTATCGATATAGAGGACAGTCGTTACAGAACCGTTGGTTTCTTAAACTGTGCATTCAATCTCAATAGTGCCGATCCGGTCAAGGATTCTGAAGTTTGTTTGAATGAACAAATGGGTGGCGACTACTGGTCTGATATTGAAACCTGTGCTCACGGCCCGGACGGTAATGTACTTCAGTCAGGAATGGCAGAAAAGACTGAGGCATTGGATCCTAAGATATCGGACGTTCCCTGGATTACAATCAATGACAGCCATCCCATTGAAGCCCAAACTAATTTGATTCGTGCTATTTGTCAGTCATATCCGGTTTGTTAGCAATCATTTGAATTTATGTTGAAATGTATTTCAATCTTTACTTAACAACACCTTTAGTCCGCCCGTCCGACCATCTGTTCCTCTTTACCCAAGGAGACAGTGAATGTCGGTGTTTACTATTCAAGTGATGAGAAGTCTAGTGATTGGGTTAACAAACAATTGAAACCGTTTTTTACCGATTCCGTCACAACTCGCGCTAAATTGCAATCTATTTTGAGCGCACGGTTTATCCCTTGGGGTAAAACTGAATACACAGAGGGAGCAGAAGAACCCTTCACCTGTCCCAATGGCCCGGATGAGTGTTTGTCCAACAGAATACACGTAATATTTATATGAATTTTAATTTTTAATGTTTTTATTTATCCAATATTTTGTTCACAACTAAAGGCCTGTGCTATCAATCAATACTCAGATGAACCCAAGGGTTGGCAACAAATCACAGAATTTGTTATTTGTTTCTTCGGTAACAATGAGTGGAATACAAAGCCTTCAGATGTCGGCAATGAATGCGCGGATAAAGTTTGGGTTTTAGATCCCTGGCCTAATATTATAGTATGTGCCACACAAAACACCCCTGATCATATTAACACTTACTTAAAAATGAGAGACCAAACACAGCAATCAACTGCTGATTACTGTATGAATGCTTTATTTTTATTATAATATTCATTTAAATATTAATATTTAAATGAATTGATTAATAGTTCCCTGGATTTCAATCAATGATAAACATGACACCAGTGCTGAGGATAACCTCTTGGGATCCGTTTGCGACAACTATTCGGTATTTCTTTAATTTATTTTTGTATTAATTCTCTAATTATTTAAATTAAATTTTATTATAGAGTATAAAACCTGAGGAATGTTCTGGAGTTTTACCACCAACTGATGGTCCTTCCACTACCAGTACACCCACTGACGGTTCATCTCCTCCAACCGACGGGTCATCCCCTCCCACCGACGGGTCAACCCCTCCTACCGACGGATCATCACCTCCCACTGACGGGTCATCCCCTTCCACTGGCGGGTCATCCCCTTCCACCGACGGGTCATCCCCTTCCACTGGCGGGTCATCCCCTTCCACCGACTGGTCATCCCCTTCCACTGGCGGGTCATCCCCTTCCACCGACGGGTCATCTCCTTCCTCCGACGGTCCTACCAGTCCCCAAACAACCCCAGATTCAGGTGCTTTGAGTCTTACTCTCGCAAATTGTTTATTCATAACAATGTCTTTATTTTTATTTTTATAATAACAACTGATTTGATGTAAAAATCATTTAATAAAATAAAATCATTAATAAAATTGACATAAATTGAAGACATTTATTGAAATTGATCTAAAAATCATTTAAATAGACTCATATATCAAGTGAATTACCTTGATTAGTTTATTTAAATTTAAGCAATAATTGGACTAAAAATAACTTAATTATGCATTAATTGACATTGCTCAGATTACTTGAAGTTAAAAAAAAGTTAGAATTATTTTATGATATATTTGTTTCAATGGTTTAAACATTTGTAGGTTTTGGTCAAATGTGTTGACATTTTGAAACTATTTTTAATTTAGAGTTTTAAATAGTTTTCTTATAAAAAGTAATACATATTTTCAATAAAATTGTATTTTATATTAAATATATTCTGTAATTAAATAAAACATTGATTTTATTAACATTTTGTGAATATTTTTAAAACTTTAAAAAATTAATTAAATGTTTTTAAATAACTAAAGAAATGATCGTAAAATTGATTGAAATTTTTGCATAGTTTATGAAACATTAGATTTATTTGAATTGAAATTTGGGTCAAAACTTATTTATGTAATTATTAAGTGTATGTGATCTTGAAGAGGGACTGAGGGAACAGAGGGGAGGGGAGGGAGAGTATAGTAACTATTATTATCAAAAATCGACAACAATTTAGTTATTTTTTATTACATAAGCAAATGATCTAAAAAACCAGTTTTGGCCACAAATAGTGGCGGAACTCATGCGCAACACTTTGTGGTTCATTGGGTCACAACTCTGAACCAAATCTTGAAAAAGTTTTGTACACTTTTAGCACATCTTTTAAACTCGTCATTAGATTTACAAAATTAATTTCAACCAAAAATAAACTGTATTTCAAATCAATGAAAAACATTTCAAATATCAATAAAACTTTGAATTTATTTCATGTTTTGTGAAAAATATTTCATTTTTTATGAAAAGTGTTTTTATTTTGAGTTAAAATTTGTACAAAAAAAATGACAACTTTTGTGAATAGTTTGCAAAGTTTTGGATCAAATGTATTATATTATTGCCGCCAATACTGGATAGACGTCGGCGACGCCCGCACCCGACAGTATCCCATTGCCGGCGGTGGGCCTGAAGTAGTGATCACAGTATTGTTATCGTATTTATTATTTGTTAAAAAGATAGGACCGGCTCTTATGAAGGATAGGTCCGCTTTTGTTTTGCGAGGACCTATGCTTTTGTACAATTCATTTATGGTTTTGGTTAACATCTATTTCTTCTATGAAATGGTCCGCAGATGTGATTACGGGCGCCGTTTTCTTAACTTCAAGTTTCCGGATAGCAATGACTATTCAGATGAAGTTCTAAGGGAGATCCGGGTGGGCTACTGGTGCTATTTGACCAGATTTTTGGATTTATTGGACACTATATTCTTTGTTTTACGCAAAAAGTATAATCAAATAACATTTCTTCATTTATATCACCACACATTAGTGCCATTAATAGGATGGGTGTGTTTGAAGATCGCACCGCAGGCACCAGTTATCGGCCTATTCTTGATATTTAATACAATGATTCACTCAATAATGTATTTATACTACGCTTTGGCAGCATTTGGTCCCGAAGTGCGGCGATATTTATGGTGGAAGAAGTATGTGACCCAGCTTCAATTACTACAGTTTGCCACATGCTTTTGCTACGGTGTTGTGATGGCATTCCTGCAAACAGGTTTCCCTCCCGGCCTCTTCTGGTTTGGGTTCGCACAAAACCCAATCTTTTTCTACCAATTCTACCAGTTTTACAGAAAGGCTTATAAACCGATCCATAAAAGGGATTAAAAGTGTTTAATATTTAATGAAATGTTTTTTTATATCTTTTTTAAATCAATTATTTTTTACGAAATCAATGAATGAATCGCAAGAATTGTGTCAAAAGTTTTATTGACAGTAATTCTCAATACAAATGAGTGTTTAGTTTTAATTGTATTTTTAGTAATGAAAATATAAATCAGTTTTGAAAATAGGATTAAATTTTGTTGTTTTTTAATAAGTATTTTATTTAAACTATTTTATTAATAAAATTAATTTTTTGTGTAAATATCATAACAACTGAAACCCAAAAGTCTTATAAATGATTATAAAGGGCTGTGGGATGCCTGCGATACCTAGTACAGTTACTGGTACAGTACCAGGATGTCTGTGCTCATTATGTGTTGAAGATGTGATGATTTAATAGTGAAAATATTTTATCAAATATTTCATGAATTGAATCAATATTTTTGTAATCAATTATTTTTGGATTAAAATAAAGCACATTATTGTCAAACAATACTTTGAAAACTTATAAACAATGTAAGTTTATTGAAGTTATTTAAAGTTCAAGAAATAATATGTCATAAAAATAGGATAAAATAATATCACCTTAGGATTTGTTTAGTCAATACTTAATAGGGTTTCTCACATCAGATAGCATTGCATATTGAGGTCATTGACCTCAAGATATGAATAATTTATTTAGTAATTTGTGAAAACTCATGAAAAAGCGATTCAAATGACTAATTGTTTCATTAAATACTGTACTTGGTATATTTTTACAATTCATTGAGGTGTCATCAACAATGATCAAGGTGATTTCACATTGTATTTATGCACATTGTCATTTATTTAACTGAAGAGAGTAAACTTATAAAATGTTTGACCTGTCTCTTATATGTTCATTTACTATAAGAAGAATATTACTCCGAAGACAAATAGTCTAAGCGT
>JAQGAT010000124.1:0-57256 GCA_034687845.1 Pantelozetes paolii
AAGTTAAAAATCTTAACACAAGTAGTAATGAAGTGAATGAAGAGATAATCGGAAGTGAATGGAAAGGACTATAATTTAGTTGATTTTAAAAACATTTGATTAAAAACAAAATAGTTTTTTAGGAAAACTCTAAGAATTAGTGGAAAACAGAAGTGAATATAATAAATGTTTTAACGTTTCAAAACTACTACCTGTGCTGTCAAGAGGATCCGTCGTTAGAGGACTGACTATCAATGAATACATGCGCTCTTGTCTTCACTGATATTAATTCTGATGTGTTGTAGAATTGGTGGAATATTCTGTGAAATAGATTTGAACAAAACATATTCTGGACCTTTTGTTTGTCACTTATTTCCAACCATTTTATCGATAAATAGATTTGAAATCAATAAAAATATTTTTATAATTATTTCAAAATTAATTATCATTTGCTTTCAAATTTCAAAAACCATTAAAAGGTAAGAATTATTTCACCATTTTATTCATTTTCAAATCCAAATCATTCTTTCGTTTAAATATTTCGATCGATTTTTATCTACAGTATATTTGAATTGAAGTTAATTTATAAGTCTTCAAGTCTTCAATAGTTTGTTATATATAACTAAAACTTAATTTAAAAATTCATTATTTATTTTAGTATTTAATCCCAAGTAATGACATGAAGTCGGCTTTTATTCCTCATTTGTTGCCGAAAAATAATTATTTCAAACCATTTTTAAATAATTTATTAAATTTTTATGAATATATTAAACATTACTTAAATATTAAATGCAATTATAAAACACAAAATCTAAGAGAAAACAAATATATTCTTTGATTTGTAGATAAAAATCAACAAAATATGTATTTGTTTGTCATTTACAGAATGTATAGGAAATTAAAACTAAATATTAAAAACTAATAATATTTTAAAAAATATAAAAATAGGTATAATATTAGAAAATATATTCAATATATCGTTGAAATAAGATTTGTTTCAAATATTAATGATTTAATTATATTTCTAATTGCTTTCAGAATAGAGTGAGCAATGTAAAATGAGTTCAAACAAGAGCTGGAAAATAATTAATTGTTTTCTTTTGGGATTCTTTTTGGCATTTCTTTATCCAATTGTTTCGTCAATACCTTTAACTCCTATTCCTATCTCTTCGACCAATAAAACAATTAATGAAAATAAAGAAACAGTAATTCAGAGAAAGACTTCTCTAACAAAAGGTATGTTTTCTCATAACACTATTATATATTTTTTACCTTAATTAATATTAACTGAAAATTTAATATAACAATAAACATAACAAGTTCAAATGAAAAGACATCTAAAGGTGCTCAGGTGTGCAAGGGAGATTAGGTCGAAATATCAATATTTACGCATATTTTTAATCAATTTATATGTTTTTAATTTTAATAATTTATTCATTTATTAAAATTTTTGTTTTATATTAAAACTTATAATAAAAATATTATTTATGTGTTAAATGTTAATCACTTTTCAAAACATCTTTACTTCAGATCAAATTAAAAGCGTTGACATCACAACTGTTTCAGAAAAATCTACTGAAATATCAGATTTAAGGAATAATAAGACTCTGGTCAGTTATACAAGTGGATTGCCTTCACTTGAATTTGATATAAATAACAACAACAGTAACAGTGCTGTCGAACAGTTGACTGAATTAAGTGTCGATCCTATTAATAGACCTTCAGTTGAGACCATAATTGCAAGCAATGATATTACATATGATTTAATTCAAGACCCAGTTATCCGAGAGAAAGACAATACTAGTCATCACAACAGCAATAATGAGAATACAAAAAGTCTTACTAATGATGACTTCAAAGACAAAAATGAGACCAAAAATTCATTAAATAATACTTTACTATCGGTTCCTCTTCATCTCAATAGTAAGTAAACATTATTTAAACAAAGATTTCATTAATTAGTCATAAAAATAGTTAAAAATAGTTAAAAATAGTTAAAAATAGTTATAATTATAATAAAATTAATATAAGTTTTAAAGTTTGAGTAAAAACTCAAATTTATATTTTATTTATATATAAAAATAATTATGATTTTTATCAATATCTCTATCAATGTATTCGTAGGCAGCGATAATCTCTCGGCACTGAACATAACAACTCCTTTCGACTACAATATGAATGCCATAAGTAGTGATAATCCCAGAAATAAGAGGTCATTCTTCAGGAGTTCATTGAATTTGAATTCAAATTTGGATGAAATACTTAATATGAAAAGACAAAGAAGGGCTTCAATGAGAAACAAGAGGAACACTAATTATGAAGATCTCTTGTCAACACTTATTGCCGCAGAAGAAGCAAAATATAACGACAATTATGACTCAAACCCTTTGACTACAAATCAATTGAATTATATTTTGAATAATTATCAGAATTCTGAGGAATTGGACGACAAATACACAGATTTAGAGAAATTGAATAAATATTATTACGAAAACCTTTTGCCACTCATTGACACCACTGGCACTGAAACCAATTCAGCACTTAATGAAGACAATGGTTACCAAGATGTTTCAATTTTTGAACTACCAAATAGTCAACCTGTCATTCCCGTCATTCCATACTCTCCTCCCAATAGATATCAGAGAATAAGGCGATCCTATTATTCTAGATATCGAAACCCATTATCACTTTATGGAGGCTTTAAACGGAAGAGGAATTCCTTTAATAATAAGGGAGAGTGGGGTCGGATTGTCGGTGCAGACAATGATAGGTCTAAGTTAGAGGATGAGGCACAGGAAGCCAACAAAATTTATTCATTGGCTACACTATTAGCTACTGGTAGTACACCCAAGGAATTAAGGGAAAGGTATAAACGTTCGGCGCATTTGATCAAGAGATCCATATATATGAAAAATATGTGAATCCTATGTGATATTTGGCTCTCTTTTCAAAATTATAATCTCAATCGCTTCAGTATATTATCTTATACAATGTCTATAAGATATTAGCGCACAGGTATGTGGTCTAAAATGGTATAACAATTGGAAATACAATAATAATAATGTGTTTCTGATTATAATTTATATTTTAAAAAGAGATTACTTTTCCTGAGATTTAATATTTTGTTATTCAATAAGAAAGTCTGAAAAAAGTATTGATTTTTCAATACATATATTGAATGTAAAGTTTTGTTTTATTTTGAGTGCAAATGCTTTATATATTGTTATAAATGTCTTCAAAATAAAATCATTTATATATGAGATTACAAATCAATATCTTTATCACAAATCTTAATATCAATATTTAAAACGTATAAACCCATCCTTTCCTATCAGGTCATCACAGTCTCTGTGATTTACTGATCACTTCAGTGTTTTATATACACTTTTCTTAAGTTTATTATGAATAAACATTTATTACAACAAATTTGCACTAATTTTAAAAGTATTTCATTTAAATATTCAGTGCATTCTCAGTGTATACTCAGTGTATACACAATGCTTTTGGAATTTAAAAAAATATCAGAAATTTGTTATTTTTCAATCGATTTCAAAATTGTTGTGAAAATTAAGCCAAAACTGAATATAAATCCCAAAACATTAGAAATTATAGTCAAATAATAACTTTAACTGTATTTTCAATTATGTTCAAAAAATCAATGATTTAGTATGACCTGTGTGATTTATTTATTGTATTAATACATATCCTGATTATTAATCAGCAATTATATAATAATAGCATTTACACTATCATTGCATAAACTTATTAATTAAAACTTATATTTTAGTAAAATACCTGTATTAATAAAATCAATTGTCTTTACCTTGATAACTTCATTGTAACCTCAAGTCATATTTAAATTGAAATTCGTTTACTTTATTATAATTTATAACTTATTTCAAACAAATGTTAAAATTTAATGTATTTTGGATTCAATTAAATATAAAACTAATAAATATTTTAGTGTTTAATAAATTAATTTAAGTATTATATACATTAGCTAGAACATTCAATTTAGAATTCAACAGTTTCAATTTTTAATTATTAAATTTTATCGTGATAAATCCAAATTCAATGTTCCAGTTATAATAGAGTGAATTAATTATTTAAGGGTTGTTATCATTAAATGCATTTGAAATGTGTTATACACTTCACAGCATAAGTGACACCTCAATGACATTTCAAAAAACATTGATATGTCCCTACTTTACAAGATTTTCAGTAATGAAAAATGTCTAAAAAATGATCATGGTGGTCACAATTGTTCAAGTATGAAATTATCTAATTTTTAATTTATCATAGATTCAAGCACAATTAAAAAGTAAATTTGATCGATTGATAAAAGTTAGAAAATATATGCCGTGTTATGATACCAAGGATATTTTTCAAACAAAAGAAAGGCATTTTGTGCATAAAATATTAAAATTCAAAAACAAAACGATAAAACTTTCGCCAAATACTTGATTGAAATGCCATTTCTTAGCATCGATTGCAATGAATTGCTGATAACTTGTCCTCACATTAAAACTATAATAACTTGTAATACAACACTTGTTTAAGACATGAAGTATTGAAACGACTTCTCATTTCAATGCCAACAACTAATTGAAAATTTTAAATAACATTATTGAATACACGAACAGATTATTAGTATTGAGTTATGCTTATATCAATGTTAGCCTAACATTGTTGAGTTGAGAAAGTGTGTGAGAGATGAGAAATATTTATTATAAACTTATTTTCACATTCAATTCAATTGTAAAATAAATGAATACAAGGAAAGAAAAAATTGTGAAAATAATGAAAACTGTTTTCATATCCTTTCAAAGAAAACTTTTTGAAGATTCAGATCAATAGTTACGAGTTTTGTCTATTCAACTGGTCTTCACCTCTAAGTGTTGGACTACTTGTGCCCAGAGATTGACGAAAAACATAATATAATAATAATGTGAATGAATTATATGCGAAGGAATAATAAAAATGTTTTTGTGGGTCACTATTACATCTCAGAGCTGGAGGTTTCAAACAATCTCTCAGTCCCTCACAGTCTCCCTGTGTGTAGTGTAAAATGTTTGTGCGCTATAAAGTTTGGGAAGTAATACCTGTGTTATTAACCAATTTCACTATTAATATGATTTCACAATTCAATTACATTAACAATAAATTAATGAAAAAAATAAAGTATTTATCAATGAATGACTAAATCATTGTTTTTTCATAAAACACTTAATTATGAGTGAATTTACAAAACTATTATTGGATTTAAATTATTGTTTATTTCGTATTTATTTAATTTATTTCACATCTCTTTCATTTGCGGTAAGTTATCATGTCATTCATAAATTGTCAAATATTTTAATAAAATTGTTGTGAAATAAGTCAATAGTATTAGAGTTTTGTATTAAATAATATTGTTTTGTCGTATAATGTATAAATGTTGCAATATTGTGCTTTTCTACAAAGACCTTGTTTAAAATAACTAAACTTCTTGATAGTTTAGAATCAATTTGATAATATTTTTAAACATCAAAGTGTTATAAAACTATTGAAAGGGATTTAATGACAAGATTTTAAAAATAACTTTAAACACAAAAATTGAGTTTTTGATTGAATACATGGATAAGAATTCATAATTAGTTTATTATTTAAGTCAAAAGAAAAGTAAACTTTAAAATAAACTGTTTATTGAAATAAAACAAGTTTTGAATTGCAATGAAAACACAATTTATGATATAATATAGTAAATGCCTGAAAGCGTTGTTCATATAAATGGGTTAATAATAATAAAAAATATCAAAACTTGAGAAAACATTTTCTTTCCTCTCATTTGATTCACGACTCAATCGTTTAACAAAATAATTCAGTTTTGAAAAAATGAAAAATAATTTCATTTATTGTGATTTCAGTCATGATATGATAAGAGAGATAGGAATTACTGATTCATTCAAAGTTAGTTTTGATCTCAATATGAATACAATGTTTTGAAAGTAAAAGCAAATACAAAATATAACCTGAATTAAGGGTTTGTTTGTGAGATTAGTCAAAAATATTTTGAATAAATTAATAATCAATTCATTCATTCATTCATTCATTCAATTTCTTTCAAATGATTGTTTTGTATTAAATATTCATTTCAACAAAAATTCAAAGAAATACTGTATAAAAATAAATCTTTTGTTGTAATGTTTGACTTAAAATCAATTTTCTTAAGGTTTTATATGAATTTATTTTTAGACATAATTTCATTAAAATTGATTACAATTAGCGGTAATTTGTGTTTCATTTTGTTTGAAACCATTTAAAACTAAATTTAAAATAAGTTATTAATTAAGCCATGAATTAACGCTTGGTTTTAATTACCTGTTGCTCTCAAGGTATTAAAGGGGGAAAAGGATTCATACAATACAAAGTTATTCATAAGAAACCTTAAGGGGCAGGAAGACAATAGAGACAGATATATTGTTTTGACACCTTTCACAGGCGAATACAACAATATATCACATTCAAGCACTTGTGTGTTCCCCCCCCCTTGACAGGTGCCTAAAATTACAATTTTATGTCTCTATTGGTCTCTCTGTAACTCCGATGGGTTTCTGTGTTTATTCTCACAAATGTGACCTTTATTTGAATTTAAGCACAGGCAGTACTGGTACTCTCAATGTATTTCATTAGTCATTCAATCAAATAATTTATAATAAAAACCGAAACACTATTTTGATTGCAATATAATTAAAATAATAATACATTTTGTGTAAGAAATTAATAACAAATGCATAAACTCTTGTTATTGTTCATTGTTTTTGTCTATAATAATGCCAAACAATTACCGATTCATACATTACTGACTTATTGTGTATTTGCATGGCATAGAGGAGACCTCCCGGTGCTGTTGCTTAAGGTCTAAAGAATAAAGAATAAGTGAACTCTAAATCTGTCCTCAAATTGAGTGCTAATTAATTAGCATTTCAGTGATTTATAATAAAATTCAAGGATTACTGAAAACAGCTGTAAAGAAAAGATTTTGAAGAAATATAACATTTAGTCTAAGATTTATTGATATATTATGTCTTGTCTTCTTGTCCTTTGTTTTACTCAATGGACACGCCTTTGACTCAGAAGATAATTAATAATCATTTCCTTATAATTAAAAAAATAAAATCAATTAATAGTCTCTTAAACGAAAATCAGACTAATATTCAACATATGCTTTGAAAATGAATAAAATATTCATTAAATTAAAACAATTCAGGAATTAATTGAATATTAATTTAATTAAATATAAAATTGTATAAAATATGTAGAAATTGAAAATTAATATCAAATGAACTAAACATTGAATATATTAATAAAAAATTCGTAAAGTATTACAAATCGTTAAAAAAATATCACATAAAATCAATTTAATTATAAATTAAATAAATGTTTTGGTATTTATGACTAATTTTTCAATCTTAAGTGTAAATCAAATATATTTTAAAAACTACTGAATTTAAGTCGTTATCAGATTTAATGATAATTATTTTGTTTAACAAAATCTAAATGAATATCAAATAAGTTGAAGAAAAAGAGAAAATAGGAAATACAGTACAAGTCTTGTAGGAATAATAAACAAAATATTTTATATTCATAAATGAAATACCCTTGGTAATACTAATATATTATTATTATTTTACCTTTTATAAATTTATAATTAATTATTAAATGAATTAAATATTTTGCATTCTTTTGGAGCTTATTATCAAAAAAAACAAAACAAAATATTTTTCATTTTAATAAAATATTTGTTTTTATAAAGCGATTAAATATTATATTTTAAACTCTTTTCAGTCAACTCTCAATGTATTGAATGAAGATTTCAGTCCTTCTGTGACCGCGAAGTGTGAAAAAGGAGTTATGTATATATTTGTGGTCACTTTACAACCTTTTTATGGAGTTGTCCACACAAAAGGTCATCGGAGACAACCGTGTCTTGTCTACGGGAATGGGGGCTTCAATACAACCTTAAAAGTTAGTCTATTGGCTGATGAGAGGGAAGAGTTGTTCTGTGGTTACCATAAATTCAATGTAAGATAATTGTTATTAAGAGACTTTGATCACCAATTTATTTATGATGGTTAGGGAGACAGGTCTGTGTC
Source organism: Pantelozetes paolii (assembly GCA_034687845.1). NCBI lineage: Eukaryota > Metazoa > Arthropoda > Arachnida > Sarcoptiformes > Oribellidae > Pantelozetes > Pantelozetes paolii. The sequence goes on from JAQGAT010000124.1 coordinate 8,115, forward strand.
CATAGCCGTTAGGGCTCACAAGTCATTGGAGTTATCGGACGATAAATATTATTTTATGACTTGTGAACAATTGGGTTATAAGAATGTTAGGTCTGTTCCCCTATTAATGCAATACTCATATCAATGATTGCCAATCCTATATATAATACAATTTCTTAATTATTAGCAGAGGTGGCACTTATAGTGTCACTCTAAAGCTGTTGGACATGACTGGACAAAGAGTTGGCCGAGCAGTCCAGGGTAATCCATATGTATTACGCGCACAATTGACACCATTTGATAGTAAATGAATTGAAAATAAATTTCAAATAATTGATTGAAATTTTATTCAATAGTTATCACAACTTTGAGAATAAATAATTGCTTTTCTTTTGGGACAAACACTGAAAGGGTTCAACTGTTGGACAAATTTGGTTGTCCTCTGAGCACAGACTTCATGTCTCAGTTCACATACAATAGTTCACATATGGCTGAAGCCTTAGTCTATGAAATGTTCAAATTTCCTGAATCTAACAAATTGTTTATTCAATGCGATGTCATTCTATGTCGGGGCGGATGTACGGAACCCCAGTGCGATCACCCTGGCTATAAGGGTAGAGATCTAGCAATCGATGGCTATTCATTGATGTCCGCCTCAACAACAGTCTATGTTTTTGAACCCTCCGATGAAAATTGTAAGTAATATAAGAAAAGTCAAACAATATATCAGTTTTTAAAATATATTTTCAAAATTTCAGTTCTTTTGATGGATTTGTCTGAATGTACGGAATGGAGGTTTCCCTGGATTATAATACTTTGTATTTGTCTAACTGTCCTCTTATTATTGATGTTATTATTGAATTTATTCATGTGTTCATCACTTTCCTGTCGGTGCGTCAAAACTGAGGTATATTTTTGTTGAAATTTATATAAATTTAAAAATTGGAAGATTTATTAAATATTATGAACCATTAGATAATTGAGAAAGATCCATCAGAAGTGGATGACTACGACCCATACCAAGTGCAATGGATTACTCCAAGTTCTCGCAATGGGTCGCGAATGTCATTAAATAGACCGGCTTTTAATGATTCGGGGTTTATGTCAAACCGATCGGTAAAGTCTCATCACTCGGCATATTATAGAGAAAACTTCTTACCTAAACATTATTCAACATTACAACCTCTACCACATACCCAACTAACCCTTCATACTCCACATACCCGTCCACTTTCAAGGTATTCAACACATTCAACAAAATCCCAAAATTCACAAAAGTCCAGAAAATCACAAAAATCTCAGAAATTGCCGAAAATTATTGAAATTGATTATTCAAATGACTACAAACCCTTCACTTATTCACTTCGTTAGCATCACATCAATTGTATTACAGTATTACAGTGTATCACATCATCAACTAAACTAAGAAATGTTAGTTTTGTATAAATTTAGTCTAAAACACAGTATTATCTAAACAGTAATTAAATATAATTTGAATTTAAGTCAACTTTTATATTGTTTTAATTCAAGAAATGATTTTATGTTTGAAATGTATTTTCAATTCTTATATATTTGAATAAAAACAGAAATATTAAAACAAAATGTATAACAAATTGAATGCAATATTGAGTCAAACCCTATGATGGGGTAGAGGGGGAACAAAGGGGGTACAGTGGGCCAGATGTTTACCGATTTATACACTTTCCCTAAAACCTTTCATTTCACTCATATTTAATGTTTTGCCTTATTTATGAATTTGTCTCGTAAAGACTTACAGTACCACAAAACTATACAGGTTCAAACTAAAACTAACAAACTTAATAAATAGTCTGCTTTCCTATTTAGCCCTTTTATGTTTTTAGTAATAAAGTAATTACCTTGATATCATGTCCTGCATTGTCATCATTTGCATCCTTTGAATCATTGTCTCATCCAAAGTGAGGAATAGGTCTCAAGAGTGCTATACTATCGGTGAGTACGGGAATGTAAGACAAGGAATGGTATTATAAATGAAATTAAATATAAATCAAACTTTAATTTTGATAATAAATTCATTCAATGTTTTCAATCAATCGATTGTTTATTATTAAAAGTCAATAAAAGAGTCAAATTGTGAACAAAATGGATATAATATTAATTTAATCCAATAGTCCTGTAATCCTGTAATCCTTGTGCTAATCAATGATATGAGAATCAAATGGAGAGGTATTTCCAAGAATTTTATTGTTAAGCAATGAAATGATAAATATTTGTTGAAAAGTGAAAATGAGTTTTAATTTACAAAACATTAAATCAATAAAAATATATTGAAAATAGAAATACCTTTACATTAGAAGTGATTCAAGGGTTGGACAGAATTTCCAACTGTTCCTTGAATTCAGAGTAAAGTCTTTGAAGTCTAAGATTAGTTGCGAGAATAGAAAGAACTTCTTTAAGCAAATCGTGTTTATCGTTACCCAAGATATTTGGGTCCCAAACACTGTTGGATGACTTGAATACAGGGCCGATCAGGTATTGACACATCTCTCGGAGCCTATTCTCCATATTTTCTTTGGACAGGTGTTGAGCCAATGCTATAAACCAAAAGCGATACTCTTTAGAGGAGCCGATGACGAAAGAGGCGGCCAATTGTTGGTCAATATGACTCAAAACAGCCGACGCCTGAAGATTGGAGTTATTTATGAACAAAGAGTGAAGTGTTTTGTTTGATCTGAAAATATATGAAAATATAATTCAATTAATAAACAAATGTTTTGTTGTTTTGTCACTCACTTTGTCTGCGATTGGATTGTTGTCAACGGCAGAGAACTCGGATCAAAGGAATGGGGCTTTCGGTCGGTGCATGAGTTCAGTATATCATTTGAATTGGAGATCTGAGCCCAACTACCGAACCCATCGTTAAAAACATAAGATTTTCCCGTAGAAAGACAGATAAGAGGAGAACCGGTATCAGTGATACCAGTGCTCAGAATAGACACTTCATTGTCAGAGAGCAACGGTAGTAATGACTCGCCTTTAATGATAACCTTATGTTGACTGAAGTCCCACAACCAAAGTATTGCTTGGGTTGTAATAACCATAACCTTTAAGGCCTGGCATGTGAGCCGTGCGATTGCAGAACTCAACACAATAGGCGCCTGAAGTCTCCTCCCCGTCGATGTTGTGAACACAGATAATGTGTTATCATCACAGGCACAGGCTATCAGGTGCTCATTACCTGCTATGCCATTAACCTTAGCAGAGATGAGGACCTGCCAGTGCCGGTCATCGTTTTCACTGAGTCTTAGAGCACACAAATTGTTTGCATTAATGGAGTTCTCGATATCAACCGTCAGTTTCTTTATGTCTTCCTTTCTATCACTTTTAGTCAAGAGTTTGATTGTGCCATACCTTTCCATCTTAAGGGCCGGCAGATAGAAATTAGATGAAACAGAAGAACGGCTTTCTTTGACCACCGAATGCTTACTCGTGTTTGCAGTCATCGGTTCATTAGTTTCAAAACATTTGACGATTTCTGTCGTCATTTTTTCACCACTTTTTTGTTGGACAGGCGGTCGACCGGGTTTTCGCTTGTTTTGGTTCACATCTGTTGTGATCTTTCGTTTCTGATTCATAACATTATTGTCTTTTTGTGGTAAAGACTTCACTTTTATGACTTCGGTATTCATTTGAGACATTGTTTTGTTTGTTTGTTGTGTTTGCGTTGACTTAAGAGGAGAGGTATTCACAGAACCATTGGATTCGTCGTGTTTTTCAATAATTATTTTAGTCTTTGCTTCACTCGAGGAACTGAATGTCGTCGGCTGTGAACTGAAAATAATGCCATCAATGGGTGGGATATAAAGAGGAGTTATTCTTCGGCGACCGTCGGGCAAACGGACTTCAATTTGTTTATCTGTCGGCCCTTTACTTAGTTTAGTGGAAGCGCTGCTGTTTTTGCTGTCATTTGTTGTGATCTTATTTGAAGACTCATTACTGGACTGAAAGCCATTGGATTGGAGTTTCCTTTGTTCATGAATTATCATAATATCCGGGTCTTCTATCAAATGGTGTGTCGGAGAAGAGGTTTGCATTGATTTTCCGTAAATTTTTTGTTTATATAACACCTTCTCATCAAAACTCATGGGTTTTCCCATCTCTTGTTCAGTAAACTCCATGAAAGCCACCGTTCCATCCCATGAACAGGCCATCAATTGGTAGCCGTTCTGAGACCATGAGATGTCCAGAACTGAGTTATCAAAGAGATCATGCAATACAAGGATCGGTCGTTTGCGGGAAGTCATCCAAACAGACAGAGATCGGTCGCGACTTCCGATTGCAAGACAACAGAGTTTATGGGTTTTCTTTGGATTGTGTTTTGACGGCAAACACATTATATTTGAATTAAATCTGACGCAAGCGATGGCCTTCCGGTGCCCAACAAAATCTCGGTTAGCCGTCCAGTCTTGGCGCTCAATGATCTGCGCCACTGAACCCAAATTGTTCATTGCATGCGCCGACACTAAGAACTGGCCGTCCGGTGACCAACAAAGTCTTAATACATGAGTAGTTCCGCCGCATTCTGCAAACGGTTCGGTGATTACAGTCTCTTCACTCCAATCACTGACTCTCCAAATGCGTAATGTCTTGTCATCCGACTGTGAGGCCAGATATTTGCCGATCGGATCCCAAGTAATGCCTTTCACGAGTCCGGTGTGACCTTTAAGAACGGCTACCATTTCTGGCCATTTGATGGCATTCCACACAACAATTGTATTATCGACTGAACACGAGGCCAACCAATTGTCTCCCGGAGACCAACTCAGGTCTAGTATATCTCCGGAATGACCTCTAAGTGTAGTGACCGCCCGATACTGTTCCACATTTCCGGCAAATCCATTAGTATTGGCATAACGGGCACCAACTGTCCAAACAATGATGACTTTGTCATCGCCAGCAGAGGCCAGGTATTTGCCGTTGAGTGACCAGCGGACAGAATTGACACAAGCAAGGTGATTGTCCATTTGACACAACACTTTCACCACATTTTCATTGTCTTCAACCGATTCATCCAAAACCGGAGCCATATTCCAGACCACAACCCTTCCCGAGTCATTGCCCTGACCTCCAGTGGCCAATCGTGTGCCGTCGGGATGAATGTCCAATGAAAATATGGGTTTACCTTAAGATCAATCAATATTTGATTAATTAGTTACTGACAAACCGATGGAGTCATTGGTGGACACTTTGCCGCACCGACTGACGGCCCCATCGGTGACCAACTGAGGGACAGTTGACTCATACCGTTGTGATTAATCCAATTGGGTTTCAATAACTTCATTATTAATACAATAATTAAATTACAATTAAAGACACAAACGATTGAATGAATCCATTGTTTAACACATGTTATCACAAAATGACAAACAATTTGTTATTTAATTTTAATTTCAATTTAAAAAATAATTTAATTTAAAATTGATTTGAATTAAAGACTTGTTTTGAATATTTGTTGATTTGATTTGATTTGAGACAAAAGTGTTTAACAAAAACAGTGTGAAAGACATGATATCATGATATGATATAAACCGCATATAAAATGTCATTTTGTGCTCACATTTGTAGTAATAATGTATTCATTGTTTGCGTTAAGAGTTTCTGTGCTTTCAATGTATGTCTCAATCGATTCAATCAATTCTTGTTTTATTGTGTATTAAATCAAAATAAATATAATTATTGTTATTATTATTGAAAACAATTGATTTCATCTCATGTTATAGTAATCAATGCTTTTGACAAATATTAGTTTAATTAATGTTATTATTGATTCAAAAGTTGATAATTTAAGTCAAGTTTTATTTTTCTCACGACTTAATGACTTTTTCTTTCAAAATATCATTGAATTATAAATTAATCTAAATTTTAATATAAAAATTCAGTGAAAACTGAGTCATGAAAGCAATAATCGATAAAAAATTTGAGATAACTTTGAAATAGAGTCGGAATATAGACTCCAGAGTGAAGTCAGTAGTAATAGTCTAATAGTAGTAATGGTTTTGTGCCAAACATCACATCAATACTCATAACGATTAGAACATTGCGTTTGAACTAAACTCAAACCAATTGTCAAACCAATTGTCAATCGTTTGTAATATTTAGTAATAATATTTTATTTTCCATATAATGTCAACATTAGGTCTCAATAACCAAATCACTCAGTGTTTGCAATAATTTTATACCTATTTTAGCATCAAATCAACGATTTTTTGGTTATTAAATCAAATTATTTTAATAAACCTGTCATTCAAAGCAATTTATGTGTGAATTGTAAGTTTCAATATTAATATTTAATTATAATTACAATTTTGTTGTCATTTTGTAATAATTGTGATCAAAATTAATGCTAAATATTATCAAAATTTGATTTCATTTTTCAATTCATTGTTTACTAATCAAACAAATTATTATTATTTTAATCTCATATTAATTATTGAATCTTTGATTTGTTATTCAGTTATCATTTGATCTTTCATTCATTAGTTATCAAAAATTAGTATTGATTTTTAAATATTCAGTGAATTATATGTTGTTTTCATTTTATTGTGAATATAATTATAATTAGTTATGAGTTTAGTTATAAATTAAAAAAATTATTTCATGAAAAATAGTGATAAAATATAATGTTATATGTCTTTCATTGAGTATTTTATAGAAATGTAAGTTTTGCTAAACTTTATGTTAAATTAAGAAATGTTTTGATGAGATTAACAATATATTTGATGTATTGGACAGTTGGGTCAAAGGGGTGTTAATAAGTATTACATCCTATGGCCCATAGACTTTTTTATGTAAGCACTTGTGCTATATTTTGATGACTTTGAAGACAATTTTAGATTCTGTGATAAATATTGTCTTTTAATGAAAGAGTTTACAAACTTTTGATTTATTTTATATTTACTATATTTTAGGCTTCAATTAAAATAGTTTTTGTAATTTAGGTTAAAGTTAGAAAAACATCGATTCAATGATCATTTGATATAATATTTATATCTTTATTATAATTTGTGACATTTTTGTCGATAGTACTGAATATTAGTTTATATAATTTGATGAAATAACAGTGAATTCAAAGTCATTTTCATAAAAATATAATACAGTATTGAATATAAGCTGTAATTTGTTTTCAAATATTAATTGCATTTTGTTTGAGCCCTTGAATGCCTTCAAAGCTAATTGAAATCATTTCATAACTATTTGACGTCTTTTTAAAGTTTTCTTTAGATATATATCTAATTATAATGATTTGATTGAAATGTATTTTAAGTCCTTTTATTTGTTTTATTGATGAAATGCACAGTTAGATCGAAGTCATCAATATTTCATTAGATTCAGTGCGAGTCTGTGTGTGTGAGTGAGGAATGGCTTTTTGGGCGATATTCCCACTCTATTCGTCGTCCTCTTGAATACCTCTCCAGATATTGATTACTAACGACCAGGTATTGCACTATAACTTCATTGCTGTGATAAAGACTGTCACCTTGAATAGTTTTATCAATAATATAATTCGTCTATTGTTGTGTTAATACCTATTGTTGTATTCAAAAGTGAAAAAGTTTTCAAAAACATTTCAGATTTAATGACATTTCTCTGAATGTGTTGTCTTTGAAAACAAACCAAACTTTTATAACAAAACTTATGATGAAATCCAAAATTACTTCTTATTATACATCATAACTAATAGACTCCGGGTCTGTGGTTGAAGTTATGATACAAACAAATTATTTGATTGCAATTTGTTTTTCTTCAATAACTTTCATGATTTTGAATCAAAAATTAGTGAAATATTTGAAACCGAAATGCATTCATGAAAACCGATATCTAGACTGGAAATGGAGAAATATATTGACTTCTCTTATGCACTCCTTTACTGTTGGGTTTGGAGTACTCTATGTGTAAGTAATTTGAAACCAATTTGAAACCAATTAAACCAATTAAAACATTAATAACTTATGAAAACAATTACATTTCAAATATCAATAGTTTTTGTGCATAAATGATATGATATTTAATGAAATGAGAAAATGATTATAAAATTTTCATTAACAGAGTTATATTCGACGGACGGATAGCTTATGACATGATTAACGCCAAGTCTAGTGCTGGCATTACCTTCATCTGCATATCTACCGGATATTTTATATATGATTTGGTCCTTTCACTGACTAACCTGGGATACCCGGGAAGAGTGGAGATAATAGTTCATCACGTGATAACTCTGTCGTGTCTTATAGTCTCACTATCACTACAAAGATTTCTGGCGTATTGTGTGATCGGACTAACTGTTGAAATCTCGTCGCTATTCATACACATCAGAGAGTTGTTAACTCTTTCGGGTGTTTCAAACGTATCTAAAATCTATTCAATGAATACAATCATAACTATTCGTAAGTTTTATTGCTTTAGATTTAAAACTAATGTATATTTGAATGAATACTAATTACAGTGACTTTAGTTATGTTTCGCTTTTTGCCGTTGACTTGGATTACAATTGGTTTATACGAAGACAAACACCGCATAGAATGGCCACTAATAGTGATGTCTATTGTGTTCTTAGCCATCATTTTCTCGGTTTCTTCTGTTCTTCTCTATAGAGTTGTGGCAAACGATTATAAATTCAATTTCACTTTGAATTTAATTGAATTAATTTGTATTAATATAAATCAATTTCAATACAAGTGCTCATCAAAGTTGAGGAAATTTTTTTCAGTACTTAAATAATATTAATGAATATCTAAACACTTATTTAAGTCTAATGTTAACATAAAATTGAATTATTTATAACAAAAATAAATCTATTTTTATTGAAATTCTTTACAAATTATTGAATGGATTCGTGACTTATTCTGTTGGGTTCACCACTATAATGACCGCACCCGTAGTCAGCTTAACATTCCTTAACATTGTTTGACATTTACAGCGTTTTCATAGACTTTTATCTATCTTTAGATCATTTGTTGGATAAACTCCTAATATTTTCTACATCTCTATCAATGATTCAAACATAACTCAGATTTAGCTCAAGAATAGGGGTTTGGATAATGAAATTGCAATTTAGTTTGAAATCATTATTACTTTGAAATTAATTGAAAAAGTTTCAGAAAACAAGTCATTTTGGTTTAATCTTGGTATTTTATTACAGATTAAGAAATGATTGAAATTTTCTTTTAAAATATAATTCTTTTTCAATAAAACAGTATTTTTTTGGATTAATAGCGAAAATATTATGAAAAAATTGAGTATTATTTGTCAACAATTGAAGGGATGTTTAGTCTATCAAAATAACTTCCAACTGTCCTCATACACCGTTCCATTGATATACAATACACTGTATTTACAAATCTTTTATAAAAGAAATTCAAAGAATATTATAGACTTTATTACATAGAGTGCTGTCAACTACGGTATTATCAGACTATCAATAGTTATACGACTTATACGACACTGATTTGTGGTCAAAATAATTCATATGAGACTAAACAGGGTTTAAATTAGGGTTTAATTAACAAAAACAATGAAATAATAAATTATCACTAAAACTATCAATCGTTTGATAGCTTTATTAAAATCTAAATATTAATTACTTTTAAAACTTTAATAACAAAATGAATTAAATTCTGAAAAATAGTCTAAATTTATATAAATATACAACAAATTGAGAGAAAATATCATTTTTTGTGACTAAAAGACATTTCAATCAATTATTTTTGTTTCCAATTCTTTGAGTTTTTGTTTCCTTTGTTCACAAGTTTTTCTGTGAATATAAATAAATATTTGTTTAAAATAAATGAAAAATATATTGAAATTAATTTTACATTGATTTCAATAACTGCTGTTTATATTCATCGCTATTGTGTCTCCACTTGTCATTCATACGATTGATAGCAGAGACAGAGAACTGGTATTGAATTGAATGCAAAATAAACCCCAAAACCAAAATCATATAACAAATGCTTAGGATTTGAATATTTGTTAGTCTTTTAGTGGATCTGAAGCCATAATAGTTGCGATTATTATATCTATAATTGCTTTCATATCTGCGAAGGTCTTCGTATTGTCGTCTTCTTAGGCGTTGATAATAGTCTTCAGAGTAATGGTGTGTTTGATAATACCTATTAAACTGATCGGAGCCACTCTTGTGTTGTCTGAGGGATTGGTCGTAAAGCAGTCTTTCCTCGTCTCTCATCAGACAATTATAAGCTTTGTTTATGTCTTGAATTTTGTTTTTATTTAATTCTTGTAATTCCGGGTTATTTTGTGAATGATGTAAATCCGGGTGAAATTGTTTGCAAAGTTTAATATAAGCGAAACGAATGTCCTTTTTATCGCTTTTTTCATTAATTCCTAATATTTTGTAATAATTTTGTGATAATCTGTGAAATAATAAACAAAACATTAATTGATTTGAAGTTTTGAGTGAAAACTGTTTTCAACTGACCTTTCATTTGATACAAACCTATGACTACTGTATGTATTGAAAGACAAACATTCAAACAATAACTTTGAGTTCAAAAATCGGTTTTTATTATTAATTATTTGAAAATTCATTAAAAATATTAAAAACAAATAAAATATTAAATGAAATGTAAAATGAATTTTGTTTTCAAACAAACATATGATTTATGTTTTGATTATTTGAAAACAAATGAAAACATGATTTCAATATTATTTCAATAGATGTCACCAAAGCCTCAAAATTGCATCCATTCTGGTGTCGAGAGTCTCGAATACATAATCCTGGTCACTGGTGATCCTGGTCAATCACCGTGATCATACTTTGCTTTCAAATCAAATTAGATGTCAATTATTTGTAATTTTATTGATTTATTGAACAAAATTGAAAGAAATTATAACTTTTTAATAGACTTTTAAATGAATAGCAATAACATTGAGATTAGTTTAAGATTAAGATTAAGATTAATAATAAATAAATTGAAAATTGATTTAAATTTGATTTAAAATGAAAAAAGAGATAAAAGTGTTTAAAAGTTGTCTTTCAATGGGTTTTAATTGAAAATTAGTATTGAATTGAATATAACATTAGATATTGTATTAAACACTGAATAAAACATTAAAACAATTTTAATCCACTTTTTGTGATAAAATTTGTTTACATTTAATAAGTGCTTCAAATTTAATGCCAATTAATAAGAGAATAGTGAAATGTCTTTGAATTATACAATACTTGTAATAACGTTGACCTCAACCTAACGGTTAGACTGATAGCCGATCCCAACCTAAGCCTACATTACAGGTCTAATGCAAGCCTTATTAAAATTGTTGTCATTTTGTTAAATATTATTTTAATTTCAATAATAATAATATAATTCATTGAACTCAAGGCCACTTGACTTTAGGAATACCCAGCTTATTGCCTCCCCGTCCACTATCTCCGTTTGTGTGGATTTATTTCGATGACCTAAACATCAAATTATTTTATTGTGGTTTTGATAGTCTTATAAATGACTTAACCTTTGATGACAACAATATCCTCATTAAGAGTTGGCGATTGAAAGGTAAGAAGCAATTCATTTAAATTTCCTTTTTTCACACTCAGGGGTCTCTTGAGCTTTACATGACAGTCCTTATCCTTAGATATGACCAAGGTTATTGAGTCATCCACTGTATCCTAATCTCAAGGATTTTATAATAAATTTTTCGTAAACTTTATCTCATTTTCATGACTACTACCAGAAGTATTGCCTCGTCCTGTGCTTTCTGACCCATTGGCCCCTCACTTGCGACACCCATTTTAGACGTGAATTTCAATTGACAGTCGAGTTTAGGGGTTCGCACGGAGTAATAGCTAGACATACAAAACAAATATATCATTTCATTTACTGATAGTCATTATAGCTCTAACCCTGGATCTAATCTGATGGGAATGGATGCGCCAACAATGAAAAGTTCACAATTCATTACTTGAAATTTAGTGCAAACAGTTTTTATAGGTTTGCTTCCACCTGCGCCTTGGGTTGCATGTGCTAACGTTGTGGTCGTGGCATAAGTGACCGGTTTATAGCGCCTTACTGTGAAATATTCCGCTATTTTTGGAGACAATTATATAATTTATTACAATTTAATTACATTTACTTAACAACAAATGTCATACGGGGTGCACATCTTGGTGTTGTTTCTTGGCTCAGGCCATTGGGCACAGGTACTATTCCAGGAATAGCCAAATTCATAAATACTGAAATTTGTTCATTTTTATTGAGAAACATGTTATCAATCGGTAAATATGTTTCATCAGAACCATCTTTAGGAATGTGATTGAGTGTTGTTTGGGACACAACTCTTGCAAACTCTTCACTTGACATCGTTAGGAACCGTAGGTTTTTCATAACATTACTGAATAATAAAATACAATATATTGACAATATATACAGCACAAGGCATTTAGAATAAAACGGATACCTGTCCTCCAGTAGACCTCTGATAACTGTCCAGTCATTGGCGTTGGCGGACCTTCTTTTGCATTCATTTTGTGTCCATTGAATGACTGAACCAAATAATGAAAACTCTGAATATAAGTTGAGATAACGTCGACCAACAATGAACTCCAATGTCGACAATTGAATGTTACTATAAGTAAGAGTTATATTAAAGCACCGGACTATCTGTTGATTAGTGAATGCCTTACTTAAAGGATTTGTGAGTAATTACATGATATGTCTGTCTGTCTATAGTATTAATCGATTGATAAACCAATTGTTGGGAATTCAAAACAGTAGCGAATTCATAGACAGCACAAGCACTGGAAGGGGTTATGTTCTTCTCAATATAGGTCAGACATTCCCTGAATATGTAATTACACTCATAATAATTAAATATTAATTTATCGCAACATTATTCACAAAAATTCATCAAATTTTCAAACAATTCTCAATTCATTACAAATATATTACATTTTATCACAGTTTTTGGTCTTCTCTTAAAATCATTGAAATAGTCTTTGAGTTTAAAAATAAAAATATTTTATAAAAACTATTATTTTATTACATATTATATGATATGATATAAAATAAAAGTTGATTTTAAATATAGTTTTCAAAGTTATTACAGATTTTGTATATAATTTGAATAAATAATAATTTTTTGACAAAAAATTTGAGAAATTTGTGCAAAGATTTACGAATGGATTGAAAGTGAATACAAATCGTAATAAATATGAATAAATACCGCAACAAATGAGGCAAAAGATATTTTTTGGCCGCATATGCCGTCAACATTGCGTCTTCAACTGAGTTTAGGTTTAGTGAGTCTTTATTTGATAAAATAATAGTTTAAGACTTGAGACAAGAAAATTATCTTTAACCTATTTTATAATAAAATGTACCTGTATATGCATAACGCAATAAATTCTCGAATCCTATGGGTGCTATATCAGGAATCCGGATAACTTTACTTTTGTCGGCCATATCGCCGTAAAACATGGCCTCAAACACTATATTTGTATAAATATTTATTAAATCTACAAATATTAAAAAAAATTGACTGACCAGGGGATGTCATTGCAAGCAATACTCTATGTCCCACATATTTTTTAGAGTGTTGTGGTGGACCCACAATAAAGGTTACGTCAGTAAACGACTTGTTTTGAAGAAGATTTGAAGCCCTGGACACTAAACGATCGCACTCTCCGTTAATCTAAAATAATTTAAATCAAAATAAATTTTATTTACTTTTTGGATGTTTTTGTTCTTCAAAGCAGTCATTCAATTGTCTTATAAAGCGTTTTTCAATAAATTGAAAATCAGTGAAAATATTTGGAAAAAATCAAAATATTATTTCGTTTTCATTTCAATTCATACAAAATATAACTGAAAATTAATTTCAGATAAACTTATGACAAATTTTTAATGTTATAAAACCATAGGATCGCTATATGTATGACACGCTTCGAGGCCTACAGTAAGCGATTGCTCATTCATATGGAGTGCTCTTATATTCAGTCATTAAATAGTATTGGATATCAAATATTCAGTAGAAATCGTTAAAATTACAAATCATTACTCTTTTCATCAAAAATGCTAAAAAAATATTACCTTGTACAGTATATTTTAAGTATTTACTCATTTTTACAAAAATAATATTTATTATAAAATAACACTTTTTTACAAACTTTTAGACATTTTTATAAACTTTTTCTAGAATTTGTATAAACTTTTAAAATATTATATAATTTTTTTTTTGCGATTAACCTTTTAATTAAAACAATGATTTTCTGAAAAGAGTGAAAAATGATCCAGTATCAATTTTGTTAATGATGTTAATTTATCTGATAATATTTTGTAGAAAGAGATGCAGTGAAGTAGTGTTTAGGGATTGGTATCTTATATACAAGTTTGGGATAACTATTCACTCAATATTTACATACAGAGTATATAAACACTTCTTTTCATGCTTGATGCAATGTTTGATGCTAATTAACCAATGTAGATTATATTAAAATTAAATAAAAGTAAATTAATAAAAAGTAATATTTTAAAAGTTATAAAGTTTTTGATTAATTGGATGAAAACTAAAATCAATTTCAATTATGAGAAAAATGTTTTGATATTTGGAAATTATTTTTTTTGTAAATTTCTTCCAATCAATTGATTGAATGATGTATTTATTAAATATTTTTATAATTAAAACAAATATTTATTTATTTTTTGTTATTTAATAATAACTTAATTTTTAACTTAAGAAAAATCTGTTTATAAATAAGCTTTGAATTTTGAATGCCTTACCAATCGTTGAAAATCAATTTCCGATTTGATTATAGTATGCTGACTGGCACCCTGTGCTTGTTGAGATTGTGGTATGTTTGACATTTTGATAAAACTCACTCAAATCACTTCTTGACAGACAATTAACTCATATTTCTTTGTTATCAAAACTTAGGATCAAATCTGAAGACTAACTCTTTATTTATTACTTCAATGATAACTATTTTAATGTTTCAAAGACTGGTTTGACTGTAAAACTGAACTGTTGTTCACATTTGTCTGATTTTCATCACCAAAACAGTAATGGAATGTATTTTAATGAATAGATACCCAAACAAAATGATAGACTGACTCTACTGTTGTGATAATTCAGTGCAACTCTGATAGTCCGGTGCTTAACCCAAAAAATGATGAAATTAATGGAACACCAGAAGTGATATGTTTGTAGTGTTTGTAGTGTTTGTACTCATATTGAGGACAATATATGGTTTGCATTAATATTAATATTAAATCTTATTTTTATAATAATGTGTTCACTATTTTGTGGAAAGATGTGCAATGCGTTGGGTTTGGGTTTGGGTGGGGTCTCAATCAATGCAAAGTTGCTTTTTATCATTAAAACTTATAAATTTGGTTCTGCACTAATGAGCACGTGTTGGTACGTGGTATGCCTTACCCATAGCTCAGACCAACACTTTTGGTAACCAACAACAAACCTATGGTCTGATTATTGCGCACATAATTCCAATTAATTCACTCAAAACGTTAAACAATATGTACTTTTCATAACTATCAATATATTGACCTGAAAATTGAAAGTTACTTAAACATTTAGTAAGGAAAGGGTGGAAAGGGAGGAAAGATTTAGAAAGTTATAGGGCATAAGAGATTGAGATTTTTACACTTAATGTGAATGATTTAAGAAATAGTTATTTGAAAAAATGATAAAATATTTTTAAACAACTATAAAATGAAATAAAAATAACTTTAAACTCTTTTATTGAATAAATATTTAAAACTATTTTTTCGTTTAAAGAAATAATGATTTGTTTTATAAATAAATTTAATTTTCAAATCGATATAAGACTTTGATTTGAAATAATGATAAATTAGTTGTAAATCAATGCCCTTTTGATTATCAAATACTTTTAAATTAGTTTCACTTTTGCCACACTTTACCACACCTTAGCAACACTTAAAAGTTAATACATTTGCAATAAATTTGATAAATATTGGGTTTATTTTAATACCAATGTCATTCCAATTCCTTCATTGTTCGATAATTTTTGTTTGACTATTAATACTATAATTAATTTTAGTATTCATTGAAATGTCTAATAATATTAATAAATTAGTGATTAATTATAAAATTGATTGCAAGACAGGGACACAACTTATACCAGCAATTGATGTCTGTTCCGGTCTATCTGTTGAGACTATTGGCAGTGCTTTTGCTACTAATGAATATAAAAAACTTTTTCAATTAATTGATTTATCAAAAGCAAGTAATACTTCAAATGTTAACCAAAAAAACGTTGATTTAGAAAATAAAATAAATTTCAAATGTAATAAAATTTCTCATAATTTGCGGATAATATTTAAATTTTCTGAAAATTCAATGAATTTATGTGAAAAAGATGATAAAATATATAACAATTTGATTACAATAATAGATGAAAAACAATTGCCTTTATATTTAACAAAATTAAAAGAAAGTGTTTTTTCAAATAAAATGTTTTCATCAAAACTTATAAATTGTGTCAATTGTAGTGATATTATCGACGAGTTATTAATTGCAGCCAAAAATGATTATAACGTGACTTTAAAAAAATCAATAATAGACTACCTTTTGCTGAATGAAAATCATTACAACAACTCAACTAAAGTGTATTCAATGGATAACAAAGTCATCGTTAATGAGATATTTTCGACAATATTTTCATTTTTACAAATTAAAACATTTCACAAAAATTTCAATTACTTTTTACATCCAATGATTAGAGAAATAATGAAAATATGGGACAATAAGTACAGAAATATAAATATATTTGAAAATTTTGATTTCACTCAAACAATGAATTTTTATGAATTCAAGTCTAAAATATCGCAAAACTGTCTGAAATTGAATTTTAGTCTAAAATATGAATTGATTTCGGATTGCAATCAAATAATTATCGATAAGTTTTCGCATATTATTCATAATTATAATAATATTATTGAAATCCAAAAGTTTTTTAATACAATCGCATGTTTTATGTCAATACTGTTAAGAGATTTAATTAAAGATAATATCGAGAAGTGGATTCATATTTTGAAAGACTCTTCTTGCAAATCTGATCCACTTTTTAAGCTAACCATAAAATATAATAATCGACTCAATTGTCCACACTTTGTACCCCTGACTAATACTTGGAGTGAATTATTGTGTTTCCCTATAAACCAATTGATAGATAATAGCAATAATATTCATAGAATTGAAAATCAATTAAATTTTATAGAAAACAATGAAAATTCATTGAAATGTTTGTTTGGTATTCAAACAAATGATTTTCAAATAAATGCTTATAAAAAAGAAATTTCAAATATTTTAAAAAAATATAATTCATTTGAATATATTATCGATGAATACAAACACAAATTTACAGAAAATATATCAATTTCTTTGAATAGTTTTAGAGATGAATATCAGGAAACAGATGACTTAAAGAAAGTTATCATTGAATGTAAATGTCTTATAAAACAATTGATTTTATCTCCAAATCAAATAAATTCAGGGATTTTTCAAATTCATTGCAAAAATTTGAAGATTTATTTAAAAAATATAATCGAAAGTAAAATTCATGAAATAATTTCGAAAAAGGTTTTCCGGGTCATATCTTTAGCGCATTATATTTGCGATAGTTTTCAAAACATTGAGACAAATATAGAGAAAGAGTTAGAATCGACGACAACTCTAGTCAATGAAATGAAATATTTTGATGAATATCAGGCAAAAATCAATTTAATGTCATTTGATATCAAATATATTGAAAACAATTGGAATTTTATTGTTGAAGAAGGATTTGAAATGATCAGTGAAACTGAGTTTCAATTACTTCATAGTCTTTACAATTGGTCTCAAAGAATGAAAATATGTTTTCATAAAAATGAGAAACGATTTAAAAGTTTAAAAACGTTGAGTGAAAGCAATCTAAAGACAAGAATATTTAAATTTGAACAAACATTATATGATTTGCAAAATGTTTTGATTAGTTTTCAAAAGAAAAGACTTTTGTCTCCCTTTGAAAGTATTTCAGAAAATATTCAAACTCTCAGTGAAATAGAAATACAATTAAGTGAATGCATAGAAGAGTCAAAAGATATTGAAAGTGAACAGCAATTACTTGAGTGTAATATTACTTCATTTCCTCTTTTGTATCGTTTGATTGAACTCAAGAGAGCTATGGATATGATTTGGACAACTGAAAAGACATTTCGACAGAAAGAGTCGGAATGGATGTCAAAATCATTGAATTGTTTGAATTTGAATGAAATCCGACAATCAATTCAACAATTATTAAGAGTTTCTGACAAAATGAGTGAATCATTTAAAACAGAGTCAAATGATGTGATCCAAAACGTAAAGAGTTTAAAGTCAAGTATTGAAACATTTAAAGACAATTACATCCCTTTATTAGAAGTGCTTTCAAACCCTTTATTACGTGAAAGACATTGGCATCAAATCAATGAAATTATTGGAAATAAAATACCAGTGAAGTCGTGGACGACATTGAAAGAAGTGATTTCACAAACAAATGCCACAAAACATGTGAAACAAATTGAAATGTTAGGCAATATTGCGGTCAAAGAACACGAGTTGGACGTGTTTTTGGGGGAAATGAGTAATCAATGGGTGAATGAATGGCCTGAAGATGCTCTCGAAGTCGCGGCCAATAAGTTCCTCGAAGGAGAAAGTCTTGACATCGATATCAAACAAAAATGTGCGAAAGGTTTCAAATATATTCATTTGGATTGCTCTCACTTCTTGTCAACCTTTAATAGTAAGAACAGAAGACCAGGTGATCCCACCATTCATGTAATGCCACAAATGTTTATTCAACTGATTCTTACATTTAAAACACTTTTAAAAGAAAAACAAAAAGAAATAGATTCCGAGAGAAATAGATATTCAAAAGGAATAGAAAAACTGGATTTCGCTTCAAAACAGTTAGAGATTATGAACAATGAAATGAATAATGATTTTCAACCCCTTCTCACAAAAGCTTGCAAAGAAACTGAAGATCTAATGATTGACATCGGAAGGGAAACCTTAGAAATTGAATTTGAAAGAGAGATCATCGCAACCGATGAGGCCATGGCTAACAGGTCTGCAGCCTCTGCGCAACATATAAGAGACGAGTGCACTAAAGAATTATCAAAAGCCATTCCCGCCATAAAGAGTGCTATAAATGCTTTAAATACTCTTCAGTCCGAAGACATATCAGTATTGCGTACAATGAAAAATCCCCCCTTAGGGGTGAAAATGCTATTGGAATCGGTGTGTATTATAAATGGATGCAAACCTGAGAGAAAAATAAACCCAAAAACTTATGAATCGTTTGACGATTACTGGAGTCCTTCACTCAAAATGTTAAGTGATATTAAATTTATAGATAATTTGAAGTGTTTCACCAAGGACAACATAAACACCCTTTCCATTGCTTTTGTACGAAACAAATACTTGGGATCAAAGCATTTGGAACCCAAATCACTGATTAAGGGGTCGAAAGCATGTGAAGGGTTGGCCAAATGGGTTAGAGCTGTCGACATATATGATCGGGTAATAAATGTTGTTAACCCTAAGCGGGAAAGACTGAGAGAAGCGGAAACGGAATTAACAAAAGTGTTGGAAATGTTAGACAATAAGAAAAAACAGTTACAAAAGACCTGCGATTTCTTACAGTTATTGAACGATCGGTTCACTGCTATGTCTCAGAAGAAAAGAGAACTCGAAGACGACATAGAGTTCTGTGAATTGAAACGATTCAGAGCTAAACTACTGATCAATGGATTGAGTGCTGAAAAGATTAGATGGAAAGACACTTCAGATTTATTAACACAAAAAAGTAAGCACTTGATCGGAGACTTACTTTTATGTGCCGCTAATATTGTATATACCAGTGCTCTAAACATAAACGACAGAATTTTATGCACAAATAAATGGAAAAATTATTTAAAATATGAATGCAATCTGTCATTCAGTCCAACATTTAGTTTAATCAACATTTTAGGCAATGTTCAACAAATCCAGATTTGGAGAGACGCTGGGCTTAGTACTCATCGACTTGATATTGAAAATGCAATTATATGTCACTGTTGTGACAAATACCCGGTTATTATTAATCCAAAGAAAGACATCAACAAATGGATAAAAAATTTATATCCAGTTATAATAACAATTGATTTTCAAACAGAAAGTGAACTTATATTCAAGAGTTTGCTCTTCAAAGCCATTAAAGAGGGAAAAGTGGTTATAATTGAGAATGTCTTTGACATGGATTCAAATTATTTGATCTCACAATTGATTGAAAAAACATTGATATTTGAAAATGACATTCAGGTATGAATTAAAATATCAAAATTAGTTTCAATTGTTGTTTAAATTCTAACAAATGTTTAATCATTTTCTCAATTCTTGAAAGTATATTAAGTTTGGAAACGAATTCATTCAATACTCAAATCAATTTCAAGTCTATATGTGTTGTACTTATTGTCCAAAAATAAGTCCAAAAACTTTGAGTAAAATTAATTTAATTAATTGGACTTCAAATGAAGAAATAGACAGTAGTTTGGAAAGTATAGACATATCAGTGCTTACATTGAAAACAGAAAAAGACAAACAATTGAATGAAATTGAAGACCAAATCCTAGAAATGCTAACAAAAGGGGTATTTATTTTGATATAAAAGTAAAATTAAAATTAAATGCTTTTGAAATGAATTTATAGACAAATGCTTTGGAAGACGAAAATGCAATCAAATTATTGTCAAAATATCAAAACCTTTGCAAACAATCAACAAATGAATGAAAATATTTAAACATTTATTTCAAAAATGAATGAAATTTTTATTAATTTTTATTATTTTGTAAATTATTATCTTGAGTTGGATTTGAGGCCTGTTGTAAAAGTCTTGTCCTCTTTCGTGAATAGTGTTGCCAATGAAGGAGCATCTGATCCTCAATAAACTTTGAGCACTCGCTTCGAGACAGTTCTCGTCTGAAGTGCTCGTATTGTAAAAGCTCCAGAAAATGCAAACACATTGGATACTAAGGGGTTAAGGGTTAAGGGGTATAAAATTCAATTATCACTTCATCTATTAAGACATACCTTTAAATATTTTGCATATTCAGGTCGTTTCCAATATTGCAAATAATCAATGTAATTAATAAATGTCTTTTCTTTGAAATACCCCCTTTGGGCTAAATCTGGGTTAATTAAAGATTAAGGGTGAATCCAGGGTCAAAGTGATAGACAAGACTTGACTCACAGTTAAGGTAATTGGGATTTCCTAAGCACTGAACGAATTCCAACTCAATTTGAAACCGCATTCTCTCCTCAGAGTCTGAAAAACAATTACAAAGAAATGGTTTTTAGATTTGATTTAAAAAACAAAACATTTTTGTATTTATTATAAAAATATTTTACAAAACATTTGAATGTCTTTTAAAACTAAATGAAAACACAATTTGAAAAAAAGTGTGAATTTGTTTGGATTTTCATTCAGAGGTTAATTCAATTTATTTTCAAAGTCAGTCCATAAGCTCTCGTCATAATTAGAGTCCGGGTCTAAAGGAACGGCATTTTCTAATAATTGTAAAATAGTTTTCTCTTCAAAAACAATTGGTTTCAAATCAATGGACAAATCGTTTGAATTTGTTTGAGAAGCGACACAAACGCAGTGATTGTTATCCAAAAGAGTCTCTTCAAAGACCCAACAGTTAAGAGGTTTGCCGTCGACTTCAACCACTGTATCACAAGTTATACTCCCGACCCGTAACTCAGGGGACGGACATTCAAAGCTGATTCTCTTCAGATCAAACGCTATTCCAATGCCCTCTGCCTTCACATAACTCTCCTTTAAAGTCCATAAACGTATAAAACGCGACAATTTTTGTAAATCGTTTGCACCGGTAGTTATGAAATGCCATTCACTCCGAGAGAACTGGCGATTCATTAAACGGAAGAAGTCTTCAATCGGTCTGTTGTGGTGTTGACCCGAGTATTCAATTTTCATTACATCGACCCCTACTTTGCAAGACATGGCGGAAGCGATAACACAATAGTCTCCGGAATGGCTTATATTCAGATCAAACTCTTTGTCCAATTGATCGCCAATTGGTTCCACAAGAAGTGGTTTCCCTCTTTCTGAACGACCAAATCGTATGTCTTTGTAATCAACAGATTTGAGACACTTTTGGACACAACTTCTCATAAGAAGTCGTCCAATGAGTGCCAGTTTTGAGTCCTTTTTAAAGACAAATCTATTGATTCGTGACATCTCTTCCTTCTGTACGCTATGTATGGCTAAAAGCCATTCCTCTTTAGTTGGTCTCCATTTGGATGAGTGAGTGAACCAACGGATTGAAGACATTTGTCACAAAAGGGTCACAAAATGGTCACCAAATGGTCGCTAATATGTAAACAAAGTATTGAATCAATGATTGAAAATACCTCTCATTTGTGTCGGCATTAGCTTTGAATCCATTTTCCCTTAAAATTGATTTCAATTTAAATAACAATTAATTTATAATTATTTCACAAATACTAAGCATTTCCTCAAAACAGGACTCAAATGATGACAATTCAAACAAAACGTAACCTTTTATGAGGTTTTATAACCCTTTCCTACACAACGTTGTGAACAAAGTATTTGTTTTTAATTCAATTATAAATTGTTATAAATTATTATAAAATTTATTTAATATTTAAAACAAAATAATTTTAAAATGATTTTTATATTTAATAAATGAATTGAAAATAAGAGTTGAAAACAATTGAAATAAAATTGAAATGACTTTAAGTTTACGTTATTTTTGTGTCAAATATAAAATGTTTTTACAATTTATTTGAAAATATTTTTTAATTTCATTTAATTTTTGATAATTTTTATGAAAATTAAAATTAATTTTTAAAAATAAATAAAAAGTTTTTTTGAAAAATGAATTTTTTGTTTGTTTTTTCACTTTTATATGTTTTAAACCCCTTTGAAGGGGTGGTTAGCAAAGCAACGATTGAGTCGTTTCTGTCATCGGGTGGTCAGACCAACAATTGGGCGGTTTTGGTCTGTGCCTCGAGATATTGGTTTAACTACAGACATGTGGCCAACGTTTTGTCCATTTATAGGAGTGTCAAACGGTTGGGAATACCCGACAGTCGTATCATTTTAATGATTGCCGACGACATGGCTTGTGATCCCCGAAACCCAAAACCGGCCACTATTTTCAATAATGGACAGCACTTTATCAATGTCTACGGCGATGACGTTGAAGTGGATTACAGGGGTATTTGTATTTCAATGAAAGGGGTATTAAATATTTCGTTCATTTCTTAATAGGATATGAAGTGACGGTTCAAAACCTGATCCGTCTATTGACAGGTCGTGTTCGCGACGGAACCCCCAAATCAAAGCAGTTGTTAACCGATTCCGGTAGTAATGTCTTGATATACATGACAGGACACGGCGGCGACGGCTTTCTTAAGTTTCAAGACTCAGAAGAAATAACTTCCGTTGAGTTGTCCGACGCTTTTGAACAGATGTGGCAAAAGAGACGATACAATGAAGTGCTTTTAATTGTGGACACCTGTCAGGCAGAGTCACTCTCGCAGAAGATATACTCCCCGAACATACTGGCCATCGGTAGCTCTAAGGTGGGGGAGGACTCACTCTCACATCACGGCGACCCTTCCATCGGTGTGTATGTTATCGATAGGTATACCTATTATGCGCTCGAATTCCTCGAAACCGTGCGAATCGATAGTCAGAAAAGTTTGGCTCAGTTTCTGGCCGTTTGTCCAAAAAGAGTATGCATTTCAACGGTTAGTGTCAACAAAGATAACTACAGAAGAGATCCAAACAAAGTAGCGTTGAATGACTTCTTCGGTAATGTGGCCGACATTGAAATGATTGATGCCATCAATGAAACCATAATTAATGTAATGAATGTTAAAAGTGATGAAAAAAATGATTCAAAAATTGAATACAAACTGAAAGCCAAAGAAGTGGACCATAAGTGGCATCACATCAATCCATTCCCGTTTGCATTGATTTGATTATAAGATTATATTTGAATGTAATTTATATTAATTTAAAATTTTATTGATTTTTGGAAATTCAAAGATAAATCAGTTTTCGGTCACAAAAATGATTTAAATATTTTCCAATCGATTGAAAAGCTATTCAATAAATGAATAAAAATATAGAAAGAGTTGTCATTAAAGCGGAGTTTAAACCAAATATTAATAACTTTTTACACATTTGTCTGATTAGTAATGACATCAAAATAATGGTAACAAAAATAAAGCACAAAAAACATTACAATTTTGATTCAGAATATAAATTAACGCAAAGTTATAATACATTAAAATTAAAGTCATATAAAAATTTGAAAAATTCTTTCAATTCGAGTATTTTTATTGCAATTGAGCTAAAAATCGTCAAAAAATCAATCAATGAATGAATAAATTAATTGTTTTTCGCTTTTCTCTGAGAAAACCCAAAGAATTGATGAAAAGCTGAACAAAAGTTTTAGTTTTGACGACATTTTAAACATTAAATGAAAAACTTGTAGTTTTTTAAGTCATAAACTTTATAACAAAGTAATCGTAACTTTGATTTCTTGACTAAAATTAGCTTCAATTCAATACAATTTGATTTCATTTCTGATTGAATACAAACTAAATAACGAATTATTTATTCATTTAATAAAACGATTAATAATTTAGGCGTCGATTCACTCATGAAATAATGAATTCGTGTTATATATAACTTATAACTGATTAAAATGATGTCAATTTTGTAATGATTTTCAGAAATTTCAAATCATTTATTGAAAAAAAGCTAATTTTAGTTCAAGAGATGAAAGCATCACATCATCTGTTAATATAAAATAATTGACAAAATTATGAAATAAATATTAAATTGAAATTTAAAAACAAATCATTTAATCATTTAATCGTTTAATGTTTTGATTTCCGATCAAAAAGTTATTACTGATTGAACCGCTATTAAAGACATCCCATAATAATTGTTATCATTTATAAAGTCATGTATTTATTATTTTAAGTGAAAAAATGATTGAATTCTCGTTTAACCACTCATTTGTTATAATGAATATTCCGACAGATATTTGTTTATAAATGAATAAAAATAACCAAAAAATAATAATTATATAATAAAAATGAAATAATAGACAAAAAAAGCTCAAAAATGGTGAAAACGATAACATTTTGTATATAAAAGAGATTAAACTCATGTAAACTTGAAAACATTAAACTTTCAAAACTTTCAAAGTTTGAACAATTGTTTTATTTTGAACAATCAAACGAAGACTTCTTGTGGTCAAACCACCATGGTTAAACCAATCAATCAATTATTCAAATTTAACGCTAACTTTAACTATCATTGATTCAGAGCTTATCGAGAATCGCAAACAAAGTCTACATTTCCTTACATTTTATTTCAGTACAAGTGATCACTTGAAGTGCATTATCACTGCTATTACTGTTATCATTTGAAAGTGAAAACATTGTTTGAAAATCTCCTTTTGGTATAAAAATTAATATTTTAGGAGCTCTTCCACCTCTTGGAGTGTTGGCTCCATCCAAACAGCGACAGATCATTTAATTTAACAACTCGTGACAAAGTTGTAATGAGTTCGTTAACTCAGCGCACATAGCAATAGGGCTTACAGTTTGGGCTCAGTTTTGTATCTCATTTATGTATAGCTATGTTTGTGTTTCAATGCATTGTGAGTTCGTTATACACTGTTATCCAATGTATAGACAGTATGAGACAAAGCACTAGAGTATGGGTTCAGAACTAGATATAGAGTTAGAGTGCGCTCTACCAGACCTTCCAAACCTTATCTTTGCTTTAAATATTTGGGTATTTTCACCAATTATTGTGAATTCATCTGTAGAAGAGATGAGACCACTGTTTAGATGACAAACATTACAAACACTTTCTTTGAAAGAAATTAAAAATGAATAAACAAAACAAAACCAGTGTTTCATCACATCTGAGCAAATCATTGTACAGTTTATGAATTATACACTTTATGGCCGATGCAATCAAACTTAATTAATAAACACCTGAGAGGGCTTTGCCCACTAATGATCAATTGATGGGTTATATTAAAAGATAAAATATAATTAAAGACTTGATTTAAGATTTTAAAACCGCCAACAGTTTTATAGTTCAGTAATTGAATGAATCCCTTAACAAATAGACCAATAATTATCTCAATTAGACGTAAGTTTCGACTCCACTCTCACTTTCAGACTTAGTCTGCAATACATTAGCATTGATTTGATTTTTATAACATTTGAAACCCATTTTTGAGGTCTTCCTCAACAGACCTATCAATGAGTTATTGAATTTTGAATTCATTTCTTTGGAAATAATTTGAAATAATTATCACAAGTGTTTGTCTTTTGACAAAATTTTGAACGAAATTAATAGAAATTAAAAATTGAAAAGTTTATGAATAGTATATGTTATATGAAATACAGTGTCATTTTTGTGTCATATTTTATATCATCAAATGATTGATAATTTTATACTTATTGATGATAAAAGTGTTTGTATTTATAATTTAAGTCATAAAGAGCTGACAAATAATGAATTTAGAGTTTCTCGACTCGAAACTGGCAAACGTCTGAACGTCTGATTGAAAAGTGATTGAAAAATGTTTGAAAACTGATTCAAAACCAGCAAATAGTAAAGAGTTTGGCTTTTTTAGGCTAATGACTCGTCTTATTAATGGTTTGGATGACTTGAATTCAAATCAAGATATTTGAGATATCGCTTGCTTTGAAAGAGAGTCGACGCTCACGTCTAATACAGATTTAACAATCGCTTGAATCACTTCAATGTATTATCTTTGGTCACAACACAAACATATAATGGCATTAAATTACACTATAATATAAAGACATCTTATTATAACATCAATTCAATTAATTATCCAAAAAATGTTATACAATGAAAATTTTTACGCTTTCGAGCATAGCTTTTATGCTTTTGTTATAAATGTGACAATAAGTCAAACTTCTTATAACAAACAAGAGGTGCCAAAAGGTGCCCATAAGGTGCCAAATGCCTATTAAACCCCTTCTAACCATGTTTTATAACAATTCTAACCCTTTATTAAACTTATTTTCATATAATTTTATACTCAGAGACAAAATTCATTCAATGATTCACATAATAGGAACTTTAGAAGAGATAAGGAAAAAGTTTAAATTAAAAACAATTATAATATATATTATTATTTTTATTGACATTTCTTACTATTTTTAAAATTACCCTCAACTTTGGGTCAGAAGAGAATTAATTGCTTCTTTCGCTCATATTTTATATTTTTAATGATTTATCTAAGATTTTAAGAGAAAATCATTTTGAGGTCTGTTTTTTGCAATTATTGTTATTTTAAGATTAATTTGAAATAAATGTTGAGCACATGTATATCATTCACGAATGTGTTGTTGTATTGTATTTAAATAACCAAAAATGTTTTTAAATCATTACTACATGTGTGTGTGCTTTAGAGCTCAGGTATGCATTGAGTAAATCAATTAAGAAGTCTTATTAAATAAAATAAAATCATTAATGACTAAAACTGATATAAAGATCGCATGTTTTGGTCTAAGTATTGAATAATAGATTTGCTATTTTCAAGGGTTTTGATACAGAATTGGATTTTATTAGACAAAAGAAAATTGAAAACTAATTGAAAACTAATTGAGATTTTAATGAATTAATTGCATTAAAACTTTCAATAATTCTCATAATATGTCACGAATTTTATGAATTAATCACTTTTGACATCAAAATAATTTAATCTTTAACTATATTATCTCAAAAGACACTCAAAGAGAGACTATATTTTGTCATAACTTCCATCGATATCTCATAATAACTCAAACATTTGTTTCATTAAAAAGTATATAATTTATGAGATTTTGTTGAAACGGATTATAATATCAAACAATCGTTTTAAATAAAGTTTTCAATTAAATTAAAGGCAATTATTAATACTTATTGTGATTTTGTTCTCAATTTTGAAGTGAAAAGCATTGAATGAATTAAAAAGTTTAAAAAAATACAAATATTATTGAAAATAAATAAAAATAAAATCAATTCTATATTTAAGACAAATATTTCACTGAATTTAAAACAAATCTAATTTTCTTTTGATTGTTTGGCACCTCTTCTCACATCAAATCACTCAAAATACCAATAAAATGAACAAATCTTTAACATATTATTGCATTCATTCAACACTTAATTGGTTTTTGAATAAATGTCCAAATGATTGAAAACTAATATTTTCACAAAATTCACTATCAATTCAATGTTTTCATCCATTGTTTAACGGATTTCAATATCACTTGAAATTATAATTCAAACAAAACAAAAGTTTTACAAATCATATGAACAGTTCAACCATTTTATGGGAAAAAGGATTAATATTTTACGAACTTTTTGTCGTTATGTTGAAAATATCACTCAATTCTTATTGCAATTCTTATCAATACTTATCATTCACTTATCAATACCTAAACATAACTATAATTAATGTTAACTATAAAACACAACACTTTTAGAGCCCAAGTAATACAAACTAATAAAATACATCACAGCTTATAGTCTTATAATTCTTATATCATTTACGGCATAATTCGATCACTTTTTTTGTTTTCTGTCTTTTAATCTGTTTTAAAACAAAACTCAATTCAAACCAATAGACAGAATAATCTGATGGATAATCACAGTCTGGGTATTAAACACTTGGGCTATAAGTCAATTCAATTGACCAATCGATCAACACTTAAACCTCACTCTCAAAAGTTTAAGACATATTTGGCTCAAAAACCAATTGCAATATTAAAACACATCTCTGAGTCTAATTCGGGAACATTTCATAGCATTTCATATCTTTTCGGCTTTCTTTCAAATTTAAGCGTAAAAATTATTTAGTCTTTAAAAGTAGTAAAAAACAAACAAATAATGAAATAATAATAATAATAATAATTAAATATCAATATTACGGAGGGAATCGTAATTTTGTTATAATATTATGTTTTTAGTAAAAATAATGAGAAAATGATTATATATTTGTTTAAATTTGTTTGAAATAGTTGTGAGCGTATGTATGTATGTATCAAAAAGCACCAAATGATTAGTTTTTCAAACGCTATTCAATTATAAATCACAAAAGAGAGCACAAGAGCTCAAAATCACGTAACAGTTTTGAAAACAGCGATTAGAGTATGGATTGTATGAATCAAATGAACATTATATGAGCAACAAGTGTTGTCATCGATATTCACGACAATTGGTTTAGATTTCACTTAAATATCAGTTCATAGCTATAATAGAGAGCTATAGAGAGCGTCATAATTATTAAGCATTGAATGAGTTTAGAGATTAATTTGAATATTTTAGACACTAATCATAATTGTAGTCATAATTGGCTATAGATTTAGAGATTTAGTTAATATAAGGTATAATAGAGTAATAATAATAATAATAATAATAATATAGTTATTGTATATTAATATTATTTATGTTATATTTGACTGATTGAGAGATAATGAATATTATATAATAGACTATTATAGGCACCCAATGTATTATTAAATGCTATCCTGCAAATACTTCTGCACTTCTCTAACCTTACAAACCTAACAATCCCTACAATCCTTACAATTAAGTTATAATTATTCCAAACCTCTGAACAAATGTTAATTTTTAGTCACAAAAAATTCAATTCTTTAGTCATTGACCTCTTCTTCAGACGTCTTATAATTAATTTATTTTCTTTTTCTGCTAATAACGAAATATAGCTCTTATATAGCCTTCAGTTAACGAAACCCACTGTTTCTCAAAACAACTCCTTTAAAAAGATAACCAAATACTGAATAGTATTATAGAGTTATGAACACAAATGAGCACTTTGTGAATGATTAGATCAACTTTAACTCAATTCAAATCTATTGATAAGTGTTTATGAATTTCACTTTCATTTTTCAAATTATCTCATCTATTGTTTGTGATTCAAAGCACCGATAGATTCAAACTTTCTGTGTTAACCTCATTTCATAGATTCAATCATTTGAATCAAAGCATTGAAATGTTTTTCACTTTTCATAAAAAATGGATAAATTATTTGTTTTTCTTTTAATACTTTGTTTTAAATGTCAATAAATGCTTGTCTTTTAAGTATAAGTTTTGATTTCAATTCAATTTTCATTTAAGCGAATCAATGAATAATAGTTTGCATTAGAGTTTCACTTCAAATATAATATTAGAAATGTTTTCCAAAAATTTCATTTCGTTTATCAAAACATTAATCTTTAGTTTTGAAGTCGATTTGAAACGATTGGAAAAACTGATAAAAACACTAATTTTGTTGGGATTTTAATAAATCGACTAAAATATGAATAATTTAAAGAAAGATAGGGTTTAAACAAAAAATGAGAATAAATTTGATAAAAGATAACAACAATAATAATAATGTATTAATTCGCGCACAACTGCAGAACTGATGCACAACTTTGTGCTTAAAATTTAAAATTTGTTTAAATATTTTTTGGTCTGTTGGGTCTGCTGGGTCTGTAGGGTATACAGGGTATGTTTGGACTGTTAGAGACAATGATTGCACAGTTGAATCATTTTTGACATAAATATCCAATTTTAGAGCAAACTTTCAGATCATTGAAACGATGAAAACAATTAACTCTGAATTTGTTTATAAAGTTTTTATTTCAACAAAAGTTTTGCAAAGATTTCGCTATTTCTCAAAAATTTGAAATAAATTGAAGTCTTAAATGAATATTTGACTCAAGTCTTGGGAATTGATGGAAAAGACAGTATTTGAAACAGTATTTAAAACTGGTTTAAGTGTAAACCCATTTAAGCGGTTCAGACATTGAATATGCTGTCAATGACATCAATAAAACTGGACGGTATGGTTAGGTAATGGTATGGTATGGTATGGTATGGTTTGCTTGCAGTAAAAGAAACTATTTATTTGAATTATTTTTAAGTTTTCATTAGTTCTGAAAAATGGATATTTATGTTCATTACTGTTGAGACTTGAGATTTATTTTAGATATAAATGATTGCAAACATTCAATGATTGCTTGAATTTTGAATTGAAGTCAAAATGAGTTAATTTTCTGGCTTTCAATGCTTTGAAACATTTGAGACAAATATAGTTTCAGTAATACTTAATAATTGTTGAAAACACTGATCGCTATTATAAATGAAGAAAATATTTATGAAAATGTGAAAAGAGGTGATTCGTTGAATTGAGCAAGGTTTAAATTTACAGTTCATTTCATACTATAGCCGATCATATGATTTGATTTAGTATTGAATGAATCGGTGTTTGTTTTGAATGACAGAAATACTGAGTATATTATTGTATATAATATAGAAAGAGATGTTTTGTTTCAGTCTTTCTTACGTTACGTTAGATTCGATCGCTTATCGGATAAAAGGCTATCGTTTGGCGCAAAACGATTTGAAATAAGTGTCGAATCGATGGAAATGTCGCTCAAATGGTTGACTAGAGATTCAATACAAGAGAAATGCCATTCATTCGAGTAGTTGTGAAAAGTCTGGGTTTGGGTTCGATGTCTGGAACTGGTGTTGAGATGAGGATGGAGTGCCACTCGGCGTCGAATCGGTGTGTTGTTTGTGGTGATGAGACAAGTGATCGTTGGGACCGACACCCACACCACTAAATAAAGACAGTCGAGACAACGGTGACGCCTGGACTGCAGCGAAGCTTCCATAAGGGTTTAGACCTGAAAACGCGTCGTAAGGGTTCGTTGAACTCCGGCTCTTGTGCGCAGTCGGACCGGTCAGGTTGGATGAGGCGCCGGCTGCTGCCAACCAGGTTTGGTGCGCTGCCAATGGTGTTGGCATCGATGTAGGCGTAGAGTACAAGACTCGGGCAGCTGTGGCCGCAGAACACGAGCTGAACGGCATGTTCTCCGGCGTTATGGGACTCGAACCGGGACTTCGATGTTGTTGTTGTAACTGAGACTGAGAATGAAGGGCAGAGTTCTGTAGCGAAACCAAAGCACTCAAGGGATCCCTAGAAGTGCTCGACTGATGAGCGTATTTCAACTGAAGGTTATGAGGACTGAGAGCTTCATCAGGTGTAGAGCCGTGTCCCTGATGTCCGACCATTTGTTGGCCAGACCTGTGTGCGGCTAAGGAATGGTCTAACGGTGGCACAGAATCCTCATCAGTCGATGACCTATTCATATGCGACTGATCTCTGGGCGACTGTTCAGATCCACCCATAGAGTAGGCGCCGGGGTTTTGAGAGTGCACTTGCAATAGGCGCGAGTGGCCGACCTGTCGGCGTTGGCCATAGCGTTTGGCGGGCAGTGTTCCGGCGTGTCTCTGCATATGGGTCTTCAGATTACCTTCAATTGAGATTAAAGTTCAGACACATTGCTATTGATTTGGCCAAACAGTTGCGATACCTTTCTGGGAGAAGGTCTTTCCACACAGACTACAGGGGAACCGGTCATCCTTATTGTGGGTGCGAATGTGTGTTTGCATGTTTCCCTTCTGAGAGAAACTTTTGCCGCAAACACCGCACGCAAACGGCTTTTCTTTGGTGTGCACCGAACGGACGTGTGTTTTCAAATTACCCTTTTGTGTAAAACCTTTGCCACACGAATCGCACCGGTAGTCTTTTTCACCAGTGTGGATTTTCATGTGCGTATCGACATTTCCCTTCTGAGTAAAACTCTTCCCGCATATCTAAACCAATGATTTATTTGTTGCAAATTATTAACCATTTTTTGCATTCATTTATTAAACAATTAATTGAAAAATAAAAGGAGTGTTTCGTTCAGTGTTTTCGTTCAGTGTATCGGCCGTTCAATACTCAAAATATGAGAGAAGTTTAATTAAAGTGGAAAAATACAAAAAAGGGGTAAAAAGGGGTAATAAATAAATAAAATTAATTTATGAAAGACTTTTAGAGCTTTGCTTTTATTATAAGCCAGGCCAGACCTGATTGGGCTGACAGTAAAGTATAAATTTATATTTTGTTTTTGTTGAAAAACTAAAACCTCTGCTCCACATGAGAGAAGCAATTAATGCAATCTCTGGATATCAGCCCCTAATAGTTCAAAGATAAAAAGGTGACCAAACTCTCAGAGTGTGGATTCAGTGCAGATTGCACTGGCATTGCACTGGCGGTTGGCTGTGAGTGAATGTAAGTTATATCGACATTATATGAGTTCAATCTATGGTTTAAAAGCAAAGCAGTGCTAATAATTGTGAACCAAAACACAGTTAAACAGGATTTTTGTTAAACTATTAAATAAATGGCAAAAAAGAGTCAAAAAAAGAGTTGAAAAACAAATTTCAATAAAAAGTCTGAGAAATACTTTTTATTGGATTTATATTTAATTCAAATGTCATTCCTATCCATTCCTATACCCATTCCTATAGTAGTGGAGGGAGAGAGCAAACAAGCAAAATAGGAAATACACATACATGACAGGCATATGGTTTGTCTCCGGTGTGGATCATCATATGGGTCTTCAGATTACCTGAGTTAAGACAATCAGTGCAATCAAAGGCAACGAACGCATAAACAGGTCCGACATTTATGACATACCTTTCTGTGTAAACAATTTATGACAGACGGGGCACAGGAACTGCTTGTTGTTCGTAGGGTTTCTGTTGCGAGACATTGTCGAAGAGCCTGAGGCGGCCGATGCTCTTCGTTGCGATTGGTGGTGATGGTGGTGGTGGTGATGGTGTGGTAGACCTGGCACTGCCGCCGACGGGTGCAGATGAGCCGGATGTGGGTGCAGACCTGTTGGCACAGATGAGAAATGGGGCGGTTTGTGTTCAAGTGACTCGTTTGGATTCATTCTGTTTGAGCACGTGGTGGTCACTATGTCTGACGGTTTGTTTAGTCCCGGGTTGACACCAATGCCAGAGTACTGCTGACAGATATCGCACGGATAAGACTTATCTTTATTGTCCGGATGCGGACACTTATGGGTATTGATTCCCGAGTGGGGATGAGTTGAATGAGTTAACAGTATATCACTGGGAGAGGCCGAAGAAGGCCCCGCCAATGGTCCGGGAGAATTAGCACTAGAAGTTAGAGTATTGGGTGCACTCAGTGTTGACATCTTCTCTAAATAACTGGAAGCCGCCGCCAATTGAGATATTCCTGAAGTGGCGAACTGTAAGGGGGTTTTCTTGAGGAAAAGGTCTGTAAGACTGGCCTGGTAGCCAGGCCATGGGGACTTTTGGCTTGCACTTGCTAGTGATGGACTAACCCATGGAAAAGCACCGTTTTGCATGTTCATAATCAACACCTACCGGTGCTGACTGGGGTTGTCGTTTGCCGATCACAACACTCTATGTCTTTCACATCAATTCCTTAGTGAACACAAAACGGCACTAAAACTGAGTTTTGTCTGAGTTTTCAAATTATCGTTGTTTTCATTCAATGAATTCAAAGTTCAATGAATTAATTATTTATTTATTTATTTTGTTTATTCAAACAAATTGTTTGATATCCACCTAAACTCCCAGTGATATAGCGTAGCACTGATTGAATTTGTTGATAGAGAAGCCAACTGTTGGCCATTCACTCAATTAGATGGATGACAAGGGGGTGAACAACAAATCAAAGACATTTTTGCATTGAATGCATTGCATTGGATGCTAATACAGGTATCGACACTCAAGCACTGTTACATCAGAGTTGGACTCCAATGTTGTGCTCAGATGGACGAGGAGTTAAAGTCGGGCTCAAACTCCACCGACTCAGCCGAGACTTAATTGCTTTGTTTTGAACAACAATTTTCTCTTTATTTGTATTCCGATTGTCAGCACTCATAGCATACGACTTGAGATCAGAGCTATAAAACAAAAGAAAAATATTTTAATACTTTTATCCAATTTTTATAAAAAATAAATTATCATTAAATAGTTTTTTAAACATTTCTTGAGTGAAAAATATTTTTAAAATTTGATTAAAAACTTAAGACAATATATGATTAAAGTTGTGATAAAATTAGTGAAGAATTGCATCAAAAAGTGAATAAAAGTTAAGAAACAATAATAAAAAACATTGTGTTTAGTGTTTACTCAGTTTATTAAATACGTGAACCCGTGAACCAAATTACAAACAAATTTTTGTATAAATTAATGAAATATTAATAAAAGTCTTAAACATTTAAAATTGAAAATATATTTAGCATTCAATGCGAGAAGTGCTTCAATAAGTGCTTTAATTAGTAAAGAGTGAGTGAATTATTGTAATTAATTTTATTTGTCTGTCAGTTAAGGGCCGATCAATAGTGAAGACATTTTTATAATCCCTGTCTATGTCTCTGTGAATGCAATAAAATTTGAAAAAATATCACTTTATGTTTGTTGGCGTCGCAAAGCTGTGGACAGATTTGAAAGATGCTCTCTATGGAGATGGGATGCGATCAATGAACTGACTTCTAGATGTCAACCCTACATATGCAGTCCAATCAATAACATATGAATGAGACAACAATCCAAGAACACGGTCTGCCTTCTAATAGAGGTCAACTGGAGAGCACCGTCTCAACCATCTCACTACCAGTGCTGATAAGGATCGGAATTCGTTTCAGAGCTTACAGTTGAATATTATGGCAATAGTTAGTAATTGTATCAATGCATACAGTGCTCTGTGTCTATACAAAAGTACTAAGTTATAGACTCTATAGAACCTATCCTTACAGTGCTTCACAGTACCAGTCCTTACAGTGCCTTACAGTTTGCAATAGAAATGTTTTATTTTAAATATTTTCACAAAATATGAGATAAATTCAAAAATTAAATAAATGTCTGAATAAAGGATTAATTTAAAGGAAATGTTGATTAATATTACAAAACATTCAAATCATTTGAATTCAGTTTTATTTCACTATTTTTGTTGTGTTTTTTGTTTTGCGTTTGTTTTCATGTTTTCATGTTTTCAAGAGTGAAAAGAAGCAAATCTTTAAAAATAAAATATTCAATAAAAATTGAAAATAAATAATGAAATTGAAAATTAAAGCAAAAACCAAACCAGAAATACATTTTCAAATTATTTACTCATTTACTCAAATGAAAACTAAAAATTATAAAAATTTAGAAATTAACAAAAATTTGAGATTATTTTCAAAAATAACTAAAAACTACTGAAATTTGAAAATCATTTATGGATTTTAAAACATTAGTTTGCAATCAATTAGTTCAACGAAACCCATGGGCTGTCGGCTATAATAATAAAAATTGTTTGAAACGAGGACTCGACCAACAAATGGTCCGATTTTGCACTAAATCTTTAAATTTCAAGATTTAAACAGAGATTCAGAAAAGTTTACAAAAACTTAATTATAATTCAAATAAAATATGACATAAATTAATAGTAAAAACAATAAATTGGGGGAAAAATGGGTTTATTTTAGTCTGTTTTATAAATTCAAAATGATATAACTCTACTAGGCAATTTAATCCATGCAACTTTTACACAGAATATTGCTTTAATACAATTTTATTTATAATTTCTTTATAAATAAAATTAAAGAAATATTATTTTTATATCAATATTTGGTTTTGACTTTAAAAAACTTCAATCAATAATAAAAGTAATTTTATAAACACTCTTAATATAGATAGAAGAAAGAGAGAGGTCACTTAAATATTGTTTTATATCAGTCGTTGGTTTATATTGAATGCTATATTATTTGTTTGAAAACTCAAAGGAATTGAAATAAATTAAAGAAATATTTTTATTCATCAAAAACTAAAACATTTTTCTTCACTAAAAACAAACATAAATTTAGTTTTCTAAATAAATTTTTGAAAAATAATATAGAAAGTAATTTTAACTACTAAGTTAACAAGAACAATTATTACAAAATCGTACCAGGTCCTGCAAAGTAATAATACAATCTATTGTATTAATATATAGCAATATATAGCTCTGATATTAATTAATAAAAATATAATTTAAATAAAAGGAAAGACTTGTTAAGAATTATAATAACTTTATTCATACCTTATTTATCTTAAATGTGTTATTATAGAAGGAAAGGGAGGAAAGGGATAATAAAGACCTATAAAAACGCTAAAACTAATAAAAGTTATTCAATATATAAATGAAAAATATATTGAATTAAGTGAATATAATTTCAAAAAGAGATATTCAATAAAAATATTTTTAATCTGATATTAAAACACAAAATATTTTTCATTGAAGACTACATTTTGACTGCATTTTGTAAATTTGCATTAAATTTCGCTTAAAATGTAAGGCCTGTTAGTAAGGCTGGCACTTGAAGTATCCCAGAGTCAACATTTACAGCATTAAAGAATATAAACATAATATAATACAAAATAACAAAAATTATCTGAAAATAAAAGATAAACCCAGAGTTGAGTTGAAACTGATTACTGATTAGGACTGCTATTTCTCATTCAAAGTTTATTAACTAATTTAATAACTTTGATAACGAGTATAAAAGATTGAAATAAATATATACTTTGTTTGAAAACAATTTGCATTTGAATGCCATTCATATGACTTTTAATTTGAAGATGACTTCAATTTAATTTAATTTTGTTTAATTGGCGTCAGAGTGTCATAGAGTGTCATAGAGTGCCATAGAGTGCCATAGAGTGCCATAGAGTGCCATAGAGTGTCTCAAATACTGTTTTGCCATATTTCTATCGGTTATACACAGATAAGTAATACATGTATTTGAATAAATTGTGTTTTAATATAAGAAGAAAATGTTTTTTATTGATAATATGAATGAATGAATTCTAAAACCACTTATAGTTTTAACAGTAGTTTTGAGAAAAACGCGTTTAAAGTATTGTTGTATTTATTGAATCGAATGTCAGTTAAAGGGTTTTTAAATACAATATTCATTGGTTTTAAATGTATTTACATTCAAAGACATTAGGAATTCTTGCACTTTAGGGGCATTTTGCACACATTATCTCCATTGAAAGTGTACCTGATAATTATTTTACAGGTGTATGTGATAATTATACGTAGTTTTAAATTGAAAACGAGAAAAACCTTGTTATCATTAGATAAGATGTTTTAGAATTCATCGATTCATATATGGACAATTGGTTATTAGCATACCTGGATCAAACTGTTACTTTTATCATCGTCAGATAGACCTGTCTTTTGTTGGATCTCTTGAAGACAATAATGAGAAATGAGTTATCATTATACAAGAGATTTTATGTAGATGTGTTTTGAAACATTATGTATCATCAAGATATATTTTATATGACAATAATAACGTATTTCAATGCAATGAAAATTCTATAGTTTCTAAAATACCCCTTTAAGTGTCATAAAGTAAACAACAGTGCTTTTGGATTATTTATTTTAATCTCAAAGAGACCCCATTATTAAGATAGCCAAGGGGTAATTATAGATTTTTATTAAAATCTATTTTATACCCCTGTTTTAACTATGACATCAGAGGGTAATTATAAAATAGTTTCTTTGGTCTTATGCTAAATAGGATTAACTAATGCTTAAGCGATAATACGTTTCCCTATCTATCGATTCACTTCAACTGTGGTCTGATATGTGACCAAAATATGAATATCAATGTACAAACCGATAGCTATTATGCTTCCAATGATTCCCAACAAACTCACTGAAAATAAAAGCCATTTTTTGCAATAATAAAACAGATCTTTCTGTTCACCTATTGATTGCACCATTGATACTGTATTAACCTTTAATATTAAAAGTTCTCGGATTATATTATTAATAGTATTAATGCAATCAACACTGAATTGTTTTAGACAATAAAAACTTTATTATCTACTCATTTGATACAAACGTCTGAACAAATATTACATTTTATTCAATACTGTATTGTCACAAATTTCACCAGTATAATTATTCGTGTGATTAATGTATTAATATTATGTTCATGTACAGTTAATACTATTTTGCCATTAATATCAATATTAGGCAAGTATATTGAGAGCCAAACACAATAGTTTTGACAAATTATTTATTGATAATAATACTGACCCAGGAGTGTTAATAAATATATAAAAATGTCCATGTATAGTTAATTTAAATTATCTTCTTTAATAGAATAAACTTTTTTTATAAATCAGGTGCTCAAAAGTAATTAAAATATTTTATGAAATGTTTTTTAATTTAAAAAAATTATTACAAATTTTGTCATATTTTTTAAAAATTTTTGAATTATTTTATTTTAAAAACTTATTATTTATTAAACCTTTTGCCAAAGATTTTAAAAGTTGTGTCACAACTAGTGATATTAGTAGCTGATAATCATAGGCACTGGGGTTTTCTGTCTTTTATACCGGTCTCGAGGACTGTATGGGCACTCTATGTAAATCTCTGGTGAGAAGGATTGCGAGAATAAATACACTGATGTTTAGTATTATAGCAATAATGAGCCAAAGAATCGGTAAATGAATTGCCGAAACAAAACAATAACCAAATCTAATGCCAACTAATATAGTGTAAGTCAGAGTCATTGAGAAGTGCTCTTTGCAGGTGCCCAACAGTC
This sequence comes from Pantelozetes paolii, assembly GCA_034687845.1. Lineage (NCBI taxonomy): Eukaryota > Metazoa > Arthropoda > Arachnida > Sarcoptiformes > Oribellidae > Pantelozetes > Pantelozetes paolii. Next base: position 47,712 of record JAQGAT010000124.1, read on the forward strand.
CAATCAAATCAATGAAAGCGGAGATAAATATCTCGATAATTGTGAAAATAAGGCAAACCTTTAAATGAATAAATTGATTTCAGTGTTATGTTTTAATTGATTTTAAGAATACCTTGATTGTATGTTTATAGTCTTTTCTATCAAAGTCCATTATTTTAGGCAGACCTGTCTCGCGTTTGATTTCTTCATCCGTGGGCTCATATGTGGCCAAAATATATGAATACAAACCAATGGCTATTACACTACCAATGAGTCCCAATAAACTCACTGTAAATAAAAGCCATTTTTTGCAATAGAAACACTGACCTCGCTCACCACCCATGGATTTTATTATTAAAATAACAGATATTTTAATTTAGAAGTTCCCAGAATGTAATTAACAGTGAATTGTTTTAAATCATAAATAATTGTCTTATTATTTACTCATTTGACACAAACTTCTGAACAAATATTACTTTTATTTAATGAAAGAGTGTTTTGAATGAAATTTATTTTGAAATTTGTTTTTCAAAATAAAAATACATTTTAACTCAAACTTAAGGATATTTTTTCGATTCTTGAGCTTTACTTTTATATCCAGGTAAGTGTGGCTTATGATAATCCAGATCAGTTATACCTAAAGATATAAATAACATATTTATTAATTTAACTTTATAATGAAATTATTATTTTAGTTATTTACAAGATCAAAAATATTACAGTATATATAAAATTAAACGTACATGGTCAAATTAAAAATTATGCATTTTATTGCAGAGTTTCAGTTATATTTTCTTGATAAATATTTTTGCAAGCATACAGGACTAATGCAGCCAGGCATAAACTAGCAATCTTGTTACCTATATATTTAGCTACTAAAATAAGTTTATTTAAATTACCATGAGGTATATCTAATGAATATTGATGGTGACCGTGTGCTGGATGAGTATACTGTTGACAGGCGACCACATGTAAAACAGGTTGAGCTGCACCGGCGGTTAAACACGTTTCTTGAAAAGAAAACGCATTATTCCTTATGATTCTGAGATCGTAAGCGAGACCCAGAATCAAAAAGTGTAGTATAGATGGCAAATAGCTCTGGGTATTTATGCTTGTTGCTATACTAACTGCGCCGATAATAGCCATTAATATGATGTATGTCAATGTCATAAAATATTTTTGTTGATAACCACCAAAAAAGGCCAATAAGTCCAACAAAATGGATACACATGTGGAAACACATATCATTATATTTGCTGATTTCTAAATCAAAATATTAACAAGGTGATTTGATATAACGATTCAAAGAGTAATAATTATTACAAAATTACCTTTGTAACTTTAGTTGAATTAAGAAGTGCATCACTTTCATCACTTTGATCATGGTTAAAAGCGACATCAATATTATCGACCACAACAATGGCAACGCTAGCTATGACTAGTGTTGAGGCGATGCCTATCAAACAGAGCAGGAAAAGTGTCCAACGCTTCCAATTCAGGCTCATTTCAAAAAGTGTTTCAAACATTGTCTCAATTAAAATGATTTTATTTTATAATTGAGAAAACATTAAACAATTGTTTTAACACTTCATAACAAATGGTTTCAATAATTAAAGACATAAAGCAATGAAAAGACAATAAAATCTGTTTTAAAGATAACTATACAATAGATAATCGTGAGTCTTGTGACCTTGATATAAGTGGAAAAGTCATTTTACTAGATAACAATGATCACTGGTGATTTTTTTGATAACAATTATTTCAATTACAATTGAAATTTAATTAAATAATAGATGTTTTATCTGTTTTGTGACGTAAGAGCTCAGAGATTAGTAGCAGTAATGCACTCAACCATCCGACCCATGCAAAGATAAAAAGGTTTCTTAACTTTCCATCAAGCTTAATTATAAATAAAGAATTGTCCTCGATGATATTTAAATTTATATTTGTTTTCCTATGTTTAATAAGAAGATCAAATATAATGTCCAGGTGCGATTCAATGCCAGTCTCAAGGAATCGTCTCAATCTATGAATTGACAAAAATTAGTTTGAATTTCAATAATAAAACAAATTTTATATGAATTTCTTTACAAAACACTCATTTGTTTCCAAAATATTTGATCTCTTGTTATGAAATTGAATGAATATTTTGGATAATACTTGTGCTCTGAAACACAATAATGTTCACCAGATTTAAGGTCACCAAGGAAATTGTTAACAAATAGTTTAGTGTTATATGAATTCATTATATAAACTATCTTCTCATATCTAAATTCATTTGTTATATTAGCTTCAAAAGCAGCAAGGTGAGTGAGAGATACAAAATTGCGTTTATATTTAATGTTCATAAATTTTCTTAATTCAACACTGATCAATTGTATATCAGGGTCATTTTTAATGTCATCCATTGTGTCCACCAAAGGTGTATATTTAATATTTCTAAACGAGTTTAAGAATTGACTGTTTAATGATCTTGTTAATATAGACGATAATAGAATCCAGGTAAAGAGTAATAGATATAAAGAATCTTTGTCAATTAAATGTTTAAACTTATATCGAGACATTATTTTTGATGTTTGTGAAATGATAGGTCGAAACATTTCAATAACACAACTGAACAAGCTTATATTTATTTGAAATAAATATTTCAAAGCCAAAGAAATTGTTGACAAAAATATTAACAAACAAATCCATACCTATTAAAACTTAATCTATCATGAGTGAATTTAAGTGTTATTAAAGTTGATTGCTTACATTAAAATTAAAAACATCTCCAATAATCATCATGGAGGTATTACGTTTCATACCACTAATAATCTCGATCATATATTTCTGTTCAGAAATTCAATGAATATTATTATGCTTTTGTTTTCATCGTTCAAATAAATACCGGCTTTAATGGTATTAACTCTAACGAATATGCCAACTGTGCCTGATCCATTATCTCATTAAATACTAAACCATTTATCTTGAGAAAAATATTTAAGAATTAAATAGAAAATTAATGCACATTGATAATTTATAAATAATGTAGAATGCTTAAATGTGAACAATACCCCTAACATGAACAAATAATTTATTAATTGTATTATATGTTTACCCCTTGACAGGTGCCTAAAATCAAAATATCAATGCAGTATTTACAAATTTATCCTCGCTTATGCAATTATTGATATCTTTCAGTAGTGTTTTAAAATAGGTTCTGGGAAAATCTATATTTAATTTTATATTTTAATCAAAAGTACCAAGGATAAATTTCCACTTGCTATTGGATGAAATATGACGTATAGACCAAGTTTACATAAAACATATACAAATATATCCAAATAATAACCTGATATTGCAGGCTATGATAATTAAAAAACATTAAACCAAGATAATATTTATACATGATAATTAATTTTTGACTTACATAGTTTACATTGATTGTAATATTGCCGCGATATTGAACTGAGATTGAATTATTTGAACATTTATAGAATTTATAATAATCTATAAAAGTATAAGGAATCGCATCATAGAAATAAGATGTACTAGACAACACATCAAAATTATCCATCATATTTTCAAACGGTATTCTCAAGATAATATTGGTTTCTAATTTTTCAATTGACTTTATATATATTTAAAACCTTGATCACATTAATCAAATTAACAAATAAGTTTAAATGGATCATTATTACAACATTCTCTATTCATATGTAAAACAATACTGTTCATTTTAATTTATTAAAAGTTTTGTATTGAGTTTTATAGTCAATAATTTATTAATATATTTCATTAACAGAATATTCTGTACAACGAGAATAACAACAACAATAAAATACACTAATATTAATTGGAACATGTCCAATTTATTCAAAATTAAACTACCTGTTTACATTATTATAATGAGTATTAGATAAATATTTCTCATTTAAAATTGATTTATTGATTAAAAATATTTTAATAAAACTCCTTGTTAAATAATTAATTAATTGTTTATGTTAAATTATATTATAAGTTATTAAATGATACTTGATAAATTACTTGGATTTAATTTTATGAAACACTAACTCAACTATCAATATTAATAATGCATTTAACCATCCAAAATAGATATTTAAAAAAACATTTCTCAATTTTCCATCAAGTTTAATTTTAAATAAATCATCTTCCTCGAGGAGTTCAGTATTTTTCTTGGGCGTTATCAATTTAATCGCAAGTTCCCAGATCATTTCAATGCGATTTTGAATACCAGTTTCAATAAAAACATGTTTTAATCTAATGATTTAATATTTTAATATAGAATTCACCAGAATCTATTATAGATCACTTACACCTCTCTTAATTTCTTGCAAAATATCTGGTCTCTGGTAATAAAATCAAATGAATAATTTGGAAAATATTTATTATCAGAGAGCCAATAATGTTCACCAGATTTTAAGTGTTTTAGATTGTTCAAGATAAATGCATTTACATTTGGTGTTGTCGTTATATAAACTATTTTCTGATATTTAAATTGTTTTATAATAAAATTTGAATCCTTTTCTAACTCTTGAACTAAATTTCTATCAAATGTTTGTTTATTATTGAATTCTACTAAACTTTTATTAGTGCCAAGGTGCCAGGATATTTCTATATCAGGGTCATTACTAATATCATCTAATGTTAGCGCCAGTGGTATATATTTAGTGTTTGTGAAAGAGTTAAAGAATTGACTGTTAAACGATCTTGTTAAAAATGATGAGAATAGTATCCAGATAAATAATACAATCATTAAAGGGTTATTTCTGACAATATAATTGAGCTTTCTCCTTCCAAATACAATTGATGTTTGTGATACTAGTGGTTGATATAATTCAGTTAAGCATTTGTAGTATCTTAAATTTGTTTTGAATAAATATTTGACCAGGAGAGAAATTATTAATAAAAATGCAAATATACAAATCCATACCTGATAACAAATATCAATATTTTAGCAAGGTTATATTAAATGTTGACTCACCTTTAATTTAAAAACATTTCCAGCAATTAAAATTGAGTTTTCAAATTTCATACCACTAATGATCTCGATCATAAATATCTGAAAATGTTAAATAATGAAATGTCATTTAATTAAAATTAAATCTCTTGTTTATAAAACATACTGGCTTAATTGGAATTAATTCAATTGAATTAAGATGCTCATTTTCTTTAAATATTGCATCAAATGATATTGTATTTTTCTTTAAATAGATCAAGTTTATATTTTAATAAATATGATTATTAATATTTACCCTGGTTAAGTTGTTAAATTTAGTGAATTTCACATATAGACCTAGATGACAGGTGAGATATTCAAATAAGTCAATAAAATACAAGAAGATTGTATGATCCTGGAAATATTAATTAATTTTATCAATTAACTTTAATCGTAATATTGTGTCAACACTTACAAAAATTATTTCAAACGTAATGTTTCCCTGATATTCAAATGAAATGTTTCTTGAACACTTATAATAATTGTCATAATTGACATAATAATAATCGACAAGATCATAAAAGTTTAGTTTATCTTCTAGCACAATTGCGTCATCCATTTTATTCTAGATTACTTTTGCAGATAAAAACCTTTTAATTAGTTTTTAAATAATTACTTTCTTTAATAAATTGTTGTTGTTATGCACAGGGTATTATTGGATTGACATTAAATAGATGATTTAAGTTTATGTTCTCACTTAATTAAATGAACAATATAAGTTATTGTTTTGAGTTTCTTGTAATAATATAACAATTTATGTAAAAGTACTTTAAATAACAGAATATTTCGTAAACATAATGAATATTAATAGAAATCAAAAAACTTTTTAAATAATGAATTAAGAATGAATGCATTAACTAATTAAATTATGCTTGCTAGAATCTGCTGAATATTTAACTGGACAAATTAAATGTTTGATCAAGTAATCAATAATTTATGAAAACGGATTAAATTGATTATTCAAATGTGAGTGTTATATATAAATATAATTAAATAGTCAATGATATATTATCATCAACACCATACATCATGGTAATAATTCATCAAGATAATATAGGTCCTCTTATTTTATGATAAACTAACTCAACAATCAATATTACCAATGCAATAAACAATCCAAAATATGCATTAACAAGTATATTACGTAATTTTCCATCAAGTTTAATTTTAAATAAATCATCCTCCACAATTATTTCAGAATTTTCACTGGAAGATGCCACCTTGATTACAAGATTCCAATAAAATTCAACGCGAGATTGAATACCAGATTCAATAAAAGCATATTCTATTCTGTTCATTTTAAAATCAAATTTCAATTTAAAGAAATTGTAATTAAATTACTTACAAATTTTTTAAATGCTTATAAAATAACTGATCCTTGGTAATCACATTGAATGCATATTTTGGAAAATATTTATTATCAGAGACCCAATAATGTTTACCAGATTTTAGATATTTAAGTATATTCACGATAAATTGCTTGATACTATGTGAGGGCACAATATGAACAGTTTTTCTGTATATAAATTGTTTTATAATACAATTTGGATCTTTTTTTAATTCTTTCTTTATATCCCTATCAAAAGTTTGCTTATTTTTAAAATGAACAAGTGGCTTTTTTGATCCAAGGTGCCAGGAGATTTCTATATCAGGATCATTACTGATATCATCTAATGTTAGCGCCAGTGGTGTATACTTAGTTTTTGTAAAAGTGTTAAAGAATTGGCTGTAAAATATCCTTGTTAATAATGATGCAAATAATATCCAGATAAATAGTATAATCATTAACGGGTTATTTCTGATTATATAAATAACCTTTCTTCTTCCAAATACTGTTGATGTTTGTGATATTAATGGTCGATATAATTCAGTAAAACAATTGTGATATTTTAATTTAAATAAAAATTTGACCATGAACCAAATTATTAATAATGATGCTAATATACAAATCCATACCTTATAAAGAATTAAATTAGCCAAGTGAAATTGTTAGTAACGATCGATATATTGATAATTATATTAAGTTCACTTCCCTTGTTTAACTTGGTTTCAATTTATAATTATTGCTCCTTTAAAATATATGACTAATATGTACAATTAAATATCATTTTTACCCCTTGTTAATTGATATCTGTGTTAATGAGAACTGAATTTAAAGTTTTATTTATTAATTCAAATATCAATTAATAAGGGGTAGAAATTATAAATCATTACACCTTTCAGTCTTATATTGATATTTTAAAGGAGCAATAATTATCAAGGCAGTAAAGTTTATATTTATATATCAATTAGATTGACGCCTGGTTAAAATAGAAGTGCGTTTCTACATAATCGTCAATATATTGCAATTGCTAATTGTAATCTTATATTATTTGCTCACCTTAAATTTAAAAACATCGCCAATAATAATCATTTTGTTGTCCAATTTCATACCACTGATAATCTCAATCATAAATATCTTGAGCATTGAGACAAAAATATTAATATACTAATATCTTATATATAAATTAAACGTACTGGCTTAATTGGAATTAATTCCATTAAACTCATGTTTACGTTTGACTCAAATAGTTCATCAAATGATAGAGTGTTTTGCTTTAAATAAATGATGGATTAAATATAATTTAACAACTAAAATTATTTAATAAATTATTACCCAGGTAGGTGTTTTAGTTTTGACAAATTTCACATATAGACCCAGATTACATGTGAGATATTCAAATAAGTCGATATAATACAAGAAAATGATTTTCTAAAAGTAATTTATTAATTTAATCAAGTAACTTTAATACGGAAACTAATTTAATACTTACAAATGGTATTTTAAATAAAATATTTCCCTTATATTCAAACGAAATGTTTCTTGAACATTTATAATAATTGCTAAAATCAACTAGATAATAATCTAAAATATCACGAAAGTTTTGTTTATCCTCATTGTCTAACACTAACTTATCATCCATTTTGATTGAAAGCACTTTAGAAACTGAAGTTAAATGTCTTATCCTTAGTGTTGTTGAGTGAATAATTCAATTTATAAATTACCTTGCATTTCATAATATCCAATTGAGATAATCTATTCTGAATCATTTTAAATAACATTTTTATTGTATTGTTATTGTTTTGTATTTCTTGTAATAAAATAAAAATTAATGTAAAAGTTCTTTAAATTACAAAATAATCTGCAAATGACACTGTTGAGATAATCTATCGATGCATTAACTAATTAATTTATACATGTTAAAGTACTAAAGTGGAAATAACCATGTTATAACAATTGATGATAAGTCAACTCAAAGAATAGAGATATTTTTATTGCGTACGTACTTATTGTAGTTGTGCTGTGACTAATACAATAAAAATATAACTCTATACAACTGTTGGGTAAACACATTAAGTACGTGAACAATCAAATAAGACTTCTATTCGTTAAGTATAAAGTAATGAAAATATTTTTTGAATTTTATTTGTCATTGTTTTCACGTTTTGTTTATTTCGAAATTGTTTTTGTCGTTAAAAACAGATTTTATTTCAAAACGAGATAACAATTGATTTGAATTTTAAATTCAATACAAAAATTAAAATATTATTCAAAAATTAATTTAAGGGGTATTTCCTGTTTAAATCCTATTTTAAGGGGTATTTTCTGCTTAAATAATATTCTCTTTATTTACATTATAATAAGGCGGAGGAGGATAAAACTGTTGATTGTTGTCCTGTGCTGGAGAGGGCCAGATAGTCGGTTCTGGATTATAGTTCTGATTCGTGTAATTGGCCTGGTATAAAGGGCCAGGTATGTGAATCACGTGGGTGTGTGTGTGACCATGTACCTCTTGAAGTCTTCTTTGTCTCAATTGATGAACAAATGTAAAAGAGATTAAACAGAGGATGAAATCCATAGAAGTGTTGATCCAATAATAAGGGTTTTTCACAGCAGCAGAGACACTGGCAATAGTGGCCAGAGTTATAAGCACTGCGTAAAACATTGAAAGGAAATAATATTCTTTGAAAGCACCGATAATTCCCACGAAATCAATGAAAAGAGCAAATATTGAAACCGAATAAATAATTGTCTTCATTGTGTACTATTAAGGGGGAAGGGGTATAAAATTATATTAAAAATAATAATCAAAAAATACTTTAATCCAATGAATCTCTTGTGGGAAAGGGTTGTACTGATTATCCACATATTTATCCACCAGTGCTGAGGCCAGTGACACCATTACTATAGTGGTGATTATTCCAAAGAGACAGAAAGTGATCAATGTCCATTTTGTGAATTTAAACCCTGAACTCTTCATAACTAATAAAATATTGAAATCTCTTAAGTATTTATAAAATAAAATGATTTTTAGTATTATTTTGATTACAATTACGTCAATGAATGACAATTAAAATAAAAGCAATGAAAACACAGAAAATATGAAAATAATAAAATCTCTGTTCAAAAAGTACATAGAACAATTTTTAATAGATATTTAATTACATTTTTTAATATTTTTGAACTAGATCATTACATCAAAAATACTTCACTCCATATCGAAATTCAAACCTTTCCCTCCCT
>JAQGAT010000125.1:0-56872 GCA_034687845.1 Pantelozetes paolii
ACATAAATTCAATTATTAATTGATTTTTGTTTTGATTTTCATTTAAATGTGTTTTTAATTACATTTTGTTTTCAATTAAACTCAAAAATAATGCGAAAATCAGTTGAAAGTCAAAAACAAAGCAATAATTTGTTTAATTATTTCACAAAAACTGATAAAAAAGATGAAAACAATTGTCTGAAGAGTAAAACCAATGGTTCGGCCGCTGAGGACAAGAAGACCGATACTATCGGTGCCAACAATGCCTCCGTCTCTCAGTCCAGCGCTCAGTCATCGGCCACTGGTGTCGAGTCTATTGGATATGTGTTGTATGACTTGGTTTGGGCTAAACTCGAGGGGTATTTGTATTTCAACGCAATTTGCAATCAATTAACTAATGTCTGACCCCTTTTGTATCCCCTGTGAGCACAGGTATCCCTGGTGGCCGTCCATTGTCTGTTTGCACCCAACGGTGGGCACAATAACCAAACGGAAGGGCAAAACAATGTTCATTCACGTCATGTTCTTCGACGACCCGCCGGTAATGCCATTCACTGTCCAGTGCTTTAGGTTTTTGTCATCTAATTGTTTACCGCTTTTCAGTCGAGGGCTTGGATTAGGTTAAGGGATGTGAAGACATATTTGGGAAAACATAAGTCAGACGTTCCGCTACTGAAGGACCAGAAGTGGAACCAAGCGATTGAGTTCGCAGACCAGGCCTTGAATATGCCTTCAGACCAGAGATGGGCTCTCATTCCTGACCTCAAACCAAGTGATGACGAAATGGACGACCAATTGATCGATGACTTGGACTTTGGAGCCACTGATGTGTTGAACAAATCAAATGAAGACAAGAGTTCAGTGAAAGAGAGTCCGAAAACAAAGTCCAATAAAAGTGATGAAAAAAGTGAACAAAAGTCGGAATTGAAGCGAAAGGTCAGTCAAAGAGAGAGCACCGGCAGAAAAAAGTTGAAAAGAGTTGCGTTGGAGTCGAGTGGAGACGAAGATATAGGAAGTGATGATGAATTCAAAGTTGGATCAGACGATGAGACCAGTGATGAAGAGGTAGACAAAGAGGTCGACAATGTGTCGGATGAGTTGGGCTCTGACCTTGACTTTGATTCATCGGATTCTGAACCAAAACATAAGCGAAAGAAATCTTCAAAATCCGACAAAAAGTCAAAAAAGTCTTCAAAAAAGTCGAAACACAGAAACAAAAGCAAAAAAATGTCCAAAAAGTCACACAAAAAGTCAAAAAAGAGTTCTTCGGATTCGGATCTCATTAGTCTGGACTCGGATTTCGATTCTTCCGATTCGGAGACCAATCGTAAGAAAAGCAAACCATTGAAGACACCGCCGAAATCAAAGGAACCGGAACTGAGTGTGGATTCCGATAGCGATTCTAAAGATTCCAAACCAATGGCTAATTCTTCGAAGTCTGACAACACTTCCAAGAATTGGTTGACTGAAAGAATCAACTCTTCGGCGAAGAAGTCAAATGTGAAGAAGAGTTCAGACGTTTCTAAAGGAAGTAATAAACAAATGAACAAAAGTATTGCTTCGGTGGCCGACGAGTCGTTTATATCTGTTTACGACTCCAATGACCAAAAGGGAGACCAAGAGTGGCCACACCTTAAACACGATTTTCTTAAACCCGACAAAATACAGGACAAATCGGGAAAGTTTCGGTTAATTGGCGCCGATTTGAACCCCGACTACGATCCGACTACTCTCTTAATTCCCGAGGATTTTTTGGATGCGTGTACTCCCGCTATCAGGCAGTGGTGGGTGTTTAAGGCCGACCACTTCGATACAGTGCTCTTCTTTAAAATGGGAAAGTTTTATGAGTTGTTTAATATGGATGCAGTGATTGCCGTATCGGAGCTGCAAATAGCATACATGAAGGGCGACGGAGCGCACGCGGGCTTCCCTGAGAAGTCATACAAACGATACGCCGATGTCCTCATCCAAAAGGGCTATAAAGTGGCCCGAATTGAACAGACAGAGACACCACAGATGATGGAGGAAAGGGTTAAGAAACTGTATAAACCCACTAAATTTGATAAAGTGGTCAAAAGAGAGTTGTGTCGGGTGTCCTCTATTGGCACCCGAATGGCGTCTGTCATCGACGCGGATATGCTTTCCGACGGAAACTCCAATTTGTATGCAATCAATGAAAACGTGAGTTATTTTGAGATTTGTTTCAATTGTTTGCAAAACTAATTATTGTTTGTCTTTAAGGCCACCGAAAACGGCGTTCAATTCGGTGTTTGCTTTATAGACGTATCGATCGGTAAATTCTATTTGAGTCAGTTCTCAGACGACACCTACTGTTCCCGATTGCAGACACTGTTGGCACACAACCCACCCGTGGAGTTGATCTTTGATCGCAAATCGATTTCCCCGAAAACCAAACACTTTATTGAAAACAGTTCACCGAATGTCCGCAAAGAAGTGAAGAAAGAGTTTTGGACTTCAAATAAAACTCTTAAGTATTTGACAGAAAGTGATGTCTTTAACGGAGGACTACCCGAAGTGTTGGTCAATATGTTGGACAAAAACGATTCACTCCAACAGACGGCTCTACCCGAGTATGAGTTGGCCTTTCGTTCATTGGGTGCTGTTATTGAGTATTGCAGTGAATGTCTGATTGAAGACGAAGTGCTTTCAATGAAATTGTTTGAAGAATACAAACATTTTGATAGAAAGGGTGTCAACACTGGTGTCGATGTCTTACCCAAACATATGATTCTCGACTCTTATAGCGCTAGAAATTTAGAGATATTTCGCAACAGTTTGGGCGGAACTGAAGGCACACTCAACGAAGTGCTTGACTACTGTTCCACACCTTTCGGTCGACGACTTTTGCATAAATGGATTTGTTCTCCGATTTGTGATATTAAACAGATAGTGGACAGACAGTCGGCGATCAAAGATCTGACGAATTCCAGCATTCGATACGAAATCGAAGAAACCATTAAACTATTGAAACGATTACCAGATTTGGAGCGACTGATCACTAAAATCCATTCCCAGGGTTCGGCCAAACGGGCGGAAAGCCATCCCGACGCCAGGGCTATACTGTTTGAAAATGACATTTATTCAAAACGAAAAATATTGGATTTCCTCTCAGTTTTGGACGGATTTAAACAATTGGTACAAATCGTTGAGTCTTTTGAAAAACACATTCAATTGTTTGAGTCCTCACTTCTCACTAAATGTCTGTCTTCCGTCACAAATGGCGGACATTTTCCCGATTTGAGTGGAAGTCTCCGATATTTTGACAACGCTTTTGACCACAAGAAGGCCAAACAAGAGGGCAAAGTATTGCCGCATTCGGGCGCTGACGTAGATTACGATAACCTCAATGAAGAGATTCAATCAATTGAACAGAAATTTGAAGACTATTTGTCAGAACAGCGAAAGTTCTTCGGCTGTAAAGTGACGTACTTTGGAAACGGCAAAAACCGATACCAATTGGAAGTTCCCGAAAGTGCGACCAAAAAGATCGCAAACAACGATAACTATAACATTGAAAGCTCTCGAAAGGGGTATAAACGCTATTCAACCCCTTATATCGGAAATTTATTTGAGAAACTCGTGACTAAAGAGGAGAAGAAAGAATCGGTTCTTAAGGACGTCATGAGAAGAATATTTGAAACGTTTGACAAGAAGTACGACAAATGGTTGGAAGCGATTGAGTGCTTGTCGTTGTTTGATGTGTTGTTAAGTCTCTCTAAAAGCCGATCATTCCTTCAACAAAACGGGTCAGTCGTCTGTCTGCCGAAGTTTGTGGACTCAAACAAACCGTTCATTCATTTGAAAGAATCTCGAAATCCATGTCTTCTTAAGTATTGCCAGAACTTTATCCCAAACGACATCCACATCGAAGGGGAACTGCTTTTACTCACCGGTCCTAATATGGGCGGAAAGAGTACTCCTATGAGACAATTGGGTCTCATTGTCATTATGGCACAGTTGGGTAGGAATTCAATGCTTCTCTTATTTATGTTTTACTAATACATTCATCTACAGGTGCTTACGTACCGGCGCTTGAGTGCACTCTAACACCAGTGGATCGTATATTCACACGAATCGGTGCTTTTGATCGCATTATTGATGGCGAAAGTACTTTCTTCGTGGGTAAGGATCACAGAGTCATCACTCAGTTGTCTATCAGTTAAACAAAATATAATTTTTTGATACCTTTCCTCAGAATTGAGCGAAACTTCAATGGTTTTAAGGAACGCAACAAAACATTCATTGGTTTTAATCGACGAATTGGGTATGAATTCAGTCTTTCCTTAATTGCCTTCAATTTAAATGATTGTCAACTGCTTTGAGCACAGGTAGGGGCACCTCTACCTATGACGGCGCAGCCATTGCCTCTGCGGTGACCAAGGAGTTGAGTGAACGCATCAAATGCCGAACTCTTTTCTCATCTCATTACCACTTATTGGTGGATGAGTTCAAAGACAATCCATTCGTCAAATTAGTTCATATGGTATGACATAAAGCACTGGTATTTGAATTACATTTAATTTACATTTCAACTGAAGGCCTGTATGGTTGAGAACGAGAACGAAACCGATCCAACAGAAGAGAGCATTACATTCCTCTACAAACTAAGATCAAATGCCTGTCCAAAAAGCTATGGCTTTAACGCCGCACAGTTGGCTGGCATTCCTAAGCAAGTGATACGAAATGCCTTCAAAAGGGCTCAAGAGTTTGAACGACAGAATCAAATCAAAAAGATATTCATAAAAGTTATTGAAAATACTGTTAACGACAACGAAATCCAATCCATTGTTCCGATTCTCAAGAGTTTTAGTTTGAATAACAATTGAGTCAAACATTGAGTCAAACATTGAGTCAAACATTGAGTCAAACATTGAATCAATAATTACTTTTCTTTTCTATTAAATTGTGTTTTCATTTGATTTTTAGCCGAAAATAACTATTTTATTACAAAATCTGTAATTCATTTCACAATAATTGAAATCTCAATAAAATTTTGTTTCTATTTTTGAATTTGATTTTCACGTGAATTAAGGTTTCGGTTATGAATTCAAACACTATTTCAACGCAAATCAGTTGATAATCAGAGGAATGGATCCATGGATTCAAACATTAGACAAAGAAAATGAACACCAATTCATAGGAAATGATTTTTTATTTATAATATTTCATAATTTTATTGAAAATCAATACAATTTTGAGTCAATCATGGAATCACTTGTCCGACCCTTCCTTTAACCCTTCCTTTGCACTGGAATTCACTTCTTCTTCTCATTCTTCTCTTTCTTTTCCTTCTTCTCTTCCTTCTCCTCCTTCTCTAACTTTATCTTCTTTCTGCACTGGCATTCACCTCTTCTGCTTTTCCCACTCTTTCCACTTTTTCCACTCCTTTTACTCTTTCCACTTCTTCGACTCTTTCCACTCTTTCCACTCTTACCACTCGTTTCACTTCTTCCACGTCTTCTACTCCTTCCCTTCTTTCCCTTTGGCTTTCCCTTCCCTTTCTTTTTGTAACTAAGCGTATAACTGCCAGCACCAGGAGTGGAACAAGAAGGCGCCGACCCATCTCTGGTAAAAAACTTAGCATCGGGTCTGAAGGGCTGTTTTCGGACACCTTTTGGTTTGAGGCAAGACTTACAAAGTTTCCTCATTTTTCAAACGACTCTTTGATTTCAAATTTGAATAACAATTGAAATGAATTTCAAAAATTGATTGCTTTTATAGGTTTTTGACAACAATTTCATTGAAAACGTGAAAAAATTGTAATTATTTTTTGTTATAAAACTTTTTATTCTGAAATCAGTTTTAATTTTATTACAATTTGTTAAAAAATGAAAAACTATTTAATAAATGAATTACTCTTTTGTTGATTCGTTTGATTGTCTGTCTGTCTGTCCAACACTTGTACCTGTGTTTGCACTATCTCTTCGATGTGAGCTCTGGAGACATAGTTTGGTGGATATATGGGAGGTATGAGTGTTCCCGCTGTTCCCAACCTGTTGTCAGGTTTCTGTTGGACAGACGCAAAGTTATTTGAATTTGTCTCAAATGGTGGTATAGTTTGTGCCAACGATGGCAAACGATTTGATGCCGAAGAACACGATTCCTAGCATTCAATTGAAATTAGATTTAAATAGCATTAAAACAATGAATACCTGAATGTATTCAATGAGGAATCCGCGACCGTTTCCGCTCACATCTGTTTGGAAGTTAATGATTACCTCCCGGGGCTCACTGGCCGGGAAGGTTAGGGTCACTGAAAATGAGTAATGAATTCAATATTCACTTTAAATAATAATTCTTGTGATAAAAACCCACTTTCTTTAGGATTCGCTTCTTTACCGCAGAGTTTCTCGGAATCAATAATAAGCGAGTCTTTCATACAATGACCGGAAAGACTGGACTCGATGTCCATATCCCTGATAAACAGCTTCACCTGACAATAGTCCGGTCCCATCGCTTGGATACGATATGAACAGCGCATGAAATCGTTGTAATTGTTTGGATAATTAGATGACATTATTTGTCCCCTAATGTTGTGGTGACAGACATCACACACTGTCGGAGGTGTCGGTGCCGTCACTAGTGTTGGATTAGTAATAGGGGTTAAAATTATAACAATGCTTATGATTTCATACTCGGTTGCCATGGCTTTGTGCAGTCAGTTATCTGTCGTACATTGAGTGCAAACCCAGGTCTGGCGCCCGAACCGTCCGATTTGAAGATCAATACCTTCTCATATTCTTCAGGTAAGAAATAATACCTCCCTTTCCCACAAATGACAATTAATTTTAAGTTAATTTTAAATCAAATATTAGACAGACTTTCATGACTTGGAGGCAAAGGTCCGCATATTCTTCCGGAATCCACTTCAAGATAATCTTTGGCGCATTTGGGGTCGTCTTCGATGTCGAAGGAATTGAATTTCATATCAATCGCACAAACGGTTGGATTGGCTTTCCTTATGGTATAGCGACAGAAGGTATCTGAGGGATAGGGCTTCGGATGGTTTGGACTAATGATTGGGAACTCTATTTCTGAATATATTAAATGACATCTCTCTTCAGTGGTCGCAGAACTCAATCGTGTATTTTGTTCATCGCTTCCAATCGATAATCTGATGTCAAACCCATCGAAATTTGATGGAAACGCTTGTTTCGGTGCCATAGGTTTGGGAGAAGGAGGGGGTTGTCTGTAATCATAAGAAGCGGATGCCTTAACACTGTTGTCATAGCTATTCATCTGTTGTGGTCTAAACCCATGATGTGTTGGCACTTGTGATCTGGATTGTGATGAATATCCATTCCTAGAACTTTGATATCCCTGTGACTGATCATAGCTTTGTTTGTCCTCCTTTGGTGGAGAGCACTCGACCTGTCGGGCTTTGATATCTAATCCATTCCCAAATCCAATGATTTCTGCCTTCAAATCAATCATAATTTCATTTCCATTGAATTTGAATGTTTTCATAGTATTCTTGGGAACCGATCCGCAAATGCGTTGGTCATCAACAGTCATGTACTCTGTGTGACAGGTCTTGTCATTCATGTGGAAACTACTGAACATAATATCCAATTGACAAACATTTTCCTTTGATTTTTGTATTTTATAAAGACATTGAGAATTGGATTCTTTGGAGCTCTTGATCTCAAAATACATGCTTTCAATGGTTTGTTGGCAACGATTGGGGGCTTTTGATTCATAATTGCTTTGGGGTTTAGGCCTGACCTCCATATATGGGCTTTGATTATGACTCTGATATGTCTTCTTTGAATCCATGCCCTGATTATAACTGTCATCACTTGATTGGGTCTTTTGATACGGATGTGACTGTGTTTGACCTCTTTGTGGGCTATAGTTGTTATGGAACTGACTCTTAGACTCATAGCTTGTCATCTCATGCGTTGAATACGACTTAATGGCAGGCATTGTATCACGTGTTTCATAATTCTGATCGGAATAGGATGTCGGCTGTTGTTGGGGTACATGTGATGAGTATGTCTTTGATTGGGACGACTGGTCAGATGATTGAGGAGGACTATAGTGGTAGTACTTCTGCTGAGATGTCTCACTAGACTGAGAGGATTGTGACGGACTATAGGATGGTCTGGAATATGACAGAGAGTCAGACGAGTATGAATGAGGACGGGGTTGTGGTTGAGGTATAGGTTGGGACTGAGACGAAGTCAAAGTGTTTTCATTTGCGTATTGAACTGACGACTGGCCATAAGGTGTGTGCGATGAGTAGTGTTTCCTCTGCTCTGAAGGCGTTTGACTTAACGAAGATCTCAATTCATAGGTGCAGTCTATCTGTTGGCCGAGTATTTTAAATCCTTTGGCAGTTATATCGGAATCGGATCTAAACCTCAGAGAAGTCTTATAGGAGTCGAAAGAGAATTCCTCTGTTGTGGAGGAATGGCATTAAATTATAATAAAATTAGTTTTCAATCGTTGACTCACTTATTGTATTGTTTGGAAGACTTCCGCAAATCTTGTTTCCCTGGATCTCTAATGAATCTCCAACACAATCCTTATACTCGCCCTTCAGGTCAAAGGTTATAAACCTGAGCTCAAGTTTACATACATTAGAGTTCGCTCTTCGTATGGAATAAAGACAATCACTGTTTGGCGGATAATAATTGGGATAATTAGGACTCTTTAACTCAAACACCAGATCATAGATCACTCGATCGCATGGTATCCGATGTGTAGAGGAATTGATGTTATTGTCGACGATAGAGATGGGAACCGATCCGTAGTGGGAAACACCGGACCAACTGCTTGGTTGAGGAGTTTTCACGTATTGCGGCTGTCGTTCAACTGGTGATTGTGATTGTGGTCTATATTTGCTTTGATAGTACTGTTCCTGTTGTCGAAGAGTCAACTGTTGTTGACCCGAAGGCACGCCTCCAATACAGGGTAACTGTGTATAAGAGGCACGGAATCCGCGGTAACTCTTCTGACCATTGGTTACAAATTTGATGGAAACGTCTTCCGGTTTCTTATTGAACGCCAAAACTATTGGGAATTAATGAAAATCAATGAAAGTTTTAATCAAACGATTGGTTGCATACGAGTCGCCCCTTCCAACTGATTGCCACAGTATCTGATGTTATTGATCTCCAGGTAGTCTGAGTCACAACTATCCGAGTGCTCTAACCGGAACTGATCGAAGTTGAGTTGAACCATACAATTGCCGGGAAGGGCTGTTATCTTGTATTTACAGTTAAGGTTTGGCGGGTAATGGTTGGGGTAATCATATGATTGTATTGTTCCCATCACTTCAGTGAAACATAACTCACAGATAGAAGGAGTGGGTGATAGTACTAAACCTGTCGGTGCGTTAGTTTCGCACTCTTTTTGGTTGGCCTTTAGTAGAAATCCTCGTCTATTACTGGCACTTCCCGTCTTGAATACCAATGTCTTCTCCTTTTCATAGAAATCAGTGGTTTTTATATAATTTGGTTTAATATCACCGCAAAGTCTCTTCCCATCGATCATAAGGTAATCGTAAGCACATCCATGACTGGGCTCGACATCGAAGTCAATGATTTTGAGCTCAAGTTTACAAATGTTATCGTTTTTTCTGTGAATAGTGTAAACGCACTCAACATTTGTTTCATAATAATCGGGATAACGAGGACTCTTCAGATCAAAGGACAAGTGGTTGTAAATGCCTCCGCATTGAGCCAAACCATTGCTGACCACTTGGTTCTGGTCTTCAGGCAGGCATTCCTTTTGGCGGATAATCAGATAAAATCCTCTTTGGTTTCGCTGGGAATCGGAAATAAAGTTAATAACAAATTGATTGCTTTGGAAATCATAGACGCGTTTGGTTTCAGTAGAAAGTGATCCACACATGAGTTGTCCATTAAAGTTGAGATAATCTTTCCCACAATCGTCTGACTTTTCTAAACTCATGTCAATGAAGGTCACCTCTAAGTGACATATACTAAGCCCTGTCCTCTGTTTCAATATAGTGTACTTGCAATTCATGTTATCGGGGTAGTCATCAGGGTAGTTTGGACTCTTCAACTCAAAGTGGTTTTCAGAATACACTCGATTACAATCATAGACTTTCTGGTATTGTTGATCCCTGTGCTGATCACTATACGGATCTCTGTGTGGATCTCTGTGCGGCTCCCTGTGCTTAGTTTGGTCTACAGTGGGAATGATTTGTTGGCAATCTATTTGTCTTATGTTTACTCTGAAAGCTCTGTCAGAACTGGTGATGGAATGGTCTGAATGGAAATGTATGGCAAATGTTTCGGATGAGAAATAGTAGGATCTGATGTCACCCTTGAGTACTGCACCGCACACTCGGATACCATTGAAATCAATGAAATCGTATTTGCAATAAGCGTTTGGATCACTGGGTTGTACTTCAAAGTCATCGAAAGTGACCTCAAGTTTGCAAATATTTTGCGAAACCTTTTTAATCATATAAAGACAGTCCTGATTGGGAGGGTATGGGTTGGGATAGTTGGGGCTAAAGATATTGACCTCTTGATCTTCAATCACTCGACTGCAGAAACTGGAGTCACTTATACTGTGTGAGGGCGAGACTATCGATGCGGACGGAGTGGTCATAGAGGGTTGTATACGCCTAATAATCTTATCCCCCTTACACTCCAACTGTTCCGCTCTTATAATATACCCATTCCTGTTGTTAGAGGCGTCTGAATGAAACTTTAATATCTTTTCAGTTGAATCAAAGATATAAGTCCTGACTGTCTCTGTCTGTAATGTTCCGCACAGGCGGACAGTGTTGCCGACCTCTAGATAATCGTATTGACACTCAGGACTGGCCTCGACATCAAACTTAACAAAAGTCAACTCTAAGTAACAGACTTTGGATGAGTTTCTCTTCACATAATAACTGCATTCCATGTCATTCGGGTAACTATTGCTATAATTTTCACTCCTTATAGTAAACTCTTTGTCTGTATATACATAATCACATTTGCTGTGCGGCACCGGTAGTACTGCTGAGTGGGGTAACGATGCCTTCTCTTGGACGACATCATTGACATCGTCACTGCACTCGAGTTGTTTGTATTGAACCAAAAAACCTCTTTTTGTTTTTGAAGCGTCTGTTTTGAACAGCAGTACAACTCCTTTGTCTCTACCATTGAAAGGAATGGTACGTTTGGTCATCTTAAGAGTATCGCTACAAAACCTCTGGCCCTCGACTTGCAGATAGTCTGCCTCACAGTTGTCTGAGTTCTGTAACTCAAAGTCTTCAAAGTCTAACTCAACGGAACAGTAGTCAGCGTTTCTGCGGTCTATAGTGTAGGTACAGAAGAGATTATTTCTGTAGTGATCCGGATAACCATAGCTGACTAAAGCGCCGAACCCTTCACTCGTACATACATTACAAGAAGGAGGCGCAGGCAGTGATGGAGGCTTACAGTCAGTGATTTGTTTGACGTGTATATGAAAGCCAGATCTGGAGACCTGAGAATCGCTTTGAAAGGAAAGCAGTTTCTGGTCTTCGGTCTCAAACTTCAGTACTTTATGTTTGTTCTCATCAACAGATCCGCAGAGCTTTTGGCCATCGATTTCCAGGTAGTCATAAGCACACCCTTCAGACGACTCGGTATCAAATTTGAAAAATACAAATTCAAGTGCACAGACATCTTCATTGGCCCGACGTATATAATAAGCACAGTTGGCATTCAAGGGATAATTATTTGGAAATCCGGGGCTTTTTATCTCAAATTCAATGTCGGAAAACCTTTCTTCGCAAACCTCTGAGGCCTGGGTTTTAAGACGAGTGCCATAACAAGTATTGGGTCGACGCCTCACTTCAGCCCAAAAGCCCTTTCCATTAGTTTTGTTGTTGGAAACAAATCTAAAAACTAATTCCCTTTGATTTGAAGGGAAACTAATGACCTCCGAGTGCTGTCGCCAACCGTTGCCACAAAATCTTCGGTTATTTACTTCGAGATAGTCTTCTCTGCAATCGTTTTGTCGCTTAATTTTTGTCGATTGAAAGGCAGTGGAAGGCAATGGAGAGACGGAAACATCAAAATCATGGAAATAGAGCTCTATTTCACACACATCTGACCCTTCAATCCTCATCACCCTATAAGTGCAATTGAGGTTATCCCGATAATTCAATGGATACCCATAACTAGTGAAATTTCCCTGTCCTTCATAGAGACAAAAGTCGCAGATGTGGTCATATCCGCTCTCTTTGTCAGTATATATCGATTGATCTGTTTTTTGCAAATAATGATTATGTTTTAAATATAAATCTAATTTTAAAGTGTATTTCAATAAGTAATAAAAATTTCTGTTAAATAATGAAAATAATTGTTTTTATAATCAAAAAATGTATTAATAATTGAAAAAATCATTAAATACTTCAAAATTATAAAAACTTTTTCAACATTTTTGCAAATTTTGTTGAAATAGTGAATGAGTTTTAAAATCCAATAATGAATTGAAATGAAAATCACGTCTGAAATGGTTATTCTGTTTTGTTTTCAATGCTTTGTTTGGCACAAGAATTCATTGTTCAGAGCACTGGGATCTCATATTTTATTAAACTGATTATAATGAAATTGAAAAGTGAAAGGTATATGACCTACAAGTGCTAACAATGACTGAACTCAAGCGCATAAATATTAATCAATTTTTTTGAAAGTTGGCCAAAAAAATAGGGTTTCATTGAAGTGTAATATTGAATACCAGTGCTGACAGTGTATAGAGAGGGTCAAAAGTTAAGGCACATTCTTAGGCGCTATTGAACTCTAAAACACTTGACGTATAATTACCCTAAACTTTCCCAGTGTTCAAACATACCTGAGTATTTGGTGAGCAGTGATTTGGAAGTAACGCTTTCGTGGTCTTCAATACCATTCCTTCTCTCAGTGTTGCCATCATTAGTGTCTTCAAACACGGCTGCCATCGAAGGTGATGTAAATGTCGTTGGATTTGCATCAAAACGTTTTTCCAGTGTTTGAGTCACTCTTTCCGTCTGTTTTTGAAGAAATAAGAAATTAATCATTAGTTTAGACTTAATTATAGACT
Source organism: Pantelozetes paolii (assembly GCA_034687845.1). Classification (NCBI taxonomy): domain Eukaryota; kingdom Metazoa; phylum Arthropoda; class Arachnida; order Sarcoptiformes; family Oribellidae; genus Pantelozetes; species Pantelozetes paolii. Next base: position 13,036 of record JAQGAT010000125.1, read on the forward strand.
TAAATGAACTAAACTTTTACTGAAAGTCAAGTAATTCTCATCTAATTATGCGTTAAATGATAATAAACTCAAACATAAAGCCATTCAATCATTCATTCAATCATTTGAGAGATTTTAATGAATTTTTTAAAATAAGAAATGAATAAAAAATGCATAAAATTCTTGTCGTTTAAGAAATCATTTAATTTTTAATCACTTAATCATTAATTTAATTGATTTTTTAATGTTAATGATCTTTAATACATGAAATAACTTACTTCTGTGACATCTGTATACCTATCGGTTAGGTCTATATCAGGAACAGTAGTTTTCTTATGATTCACATAATGAGTGGTCGGAACAGTATCGGTGACCACTCTTTCGTTATCTGTAAACCAATGAGTGGTATCAGAGGCCGAGGCGATGGTGTCATTCACTTGAAGAGAATCTGTTGAATCACTTGCAGTAGTTCTGACACTTAGACCATCGAAGCCCTCAAAGTCTTTGGTTGTGTTTGACTCAACACTTGTTACCAAAATTACTGCCAATATATTGAACACAAAATACATTTTTGATTGAAAGCGACAAACATTTGAACACATTTTGAATCAATTATTAAAGCATTTTATAAATAAAAGTGAAATCAAAATGAAATTAAGTTTTATTTATATTTCGTAAAAGTTTTGATCCATTGATCAGAAACTCCTCGAAATGTTTGATCGACTCCTATATCCGATTGGAATCCAGTTATCAATGAGTAAAATACTTTTGTGTCAAACAAGACATCACTAATAAAATACCAAAGAATCAGAATCTATGGACTCCTATAGATTCACTGCAGGGATGGGATGGTATGCAATGATATCTGTCAATCACTCGCCACAGTGTCTTCAAACGAGGTCTTAATGTGTTTTAGAAATCAAGTTATTGTTTGACAAATAAGTGTCACATAAAGTAAGCACAAGTGGTGTCGACCCAAAAAACAGTTATGATATCGCGATATATCAACGTATCTTCAGTGCGACCACTGTTCCCATTATGACCAATGAATGCCTGCATTACTGGAACTTAACATAACTTCCCATCTCTTCTTCACTTCTCTTAATTTAACGCTTAAGTGATCACTAAAAATGCAAAAATGAAAGTCTTTTCACAATAACTGGTCTTCAATATTGTCGAGTGATTTAAAAGGCGTTTCGTATGCTTTCAGTGCAAACATTATTCCGGTTATGCATTGAATAATAATAAATAACCCGAAACAACCTATAATAAGTAACCTTGCTCACTTTACGGTATCTAATTTTGGAATATTTTTAATGCAAAACTGATTCAACAGTCGGTTGTCTACACTTCAAAACCTCAAATGCGTGATAGGAATGACTGAATTGAACCTAAATTATCAAAAAATTATAATATTTTCACATAATATCAGACAATTGTTTGCATTTTTGAGTTCTTTGAATCAAATTATACCCAAAACTTGAAACAAAAACAAGGAATGAATGGTTTGAACCGACAGTGACTCTGATCTCCAGTTAATTAACTTTTGAAGAAGTCTTTGAAGCAAAACATCATTTTCTGGTTTTAAACTTCTTTACCATATGTTTAGTCAAACACTTAATTGTTTTCACTTTTTATTGCAAACAATATGAAAGTGAATGAAATTTTTTTCATTCATTTTATTCATGATATTTCAGAGATTCTTAACCTTGATTTACACGACAAACGCAAACACCTATTGTTTAAATCTAATGCTTTTAATTTGCTTTCAATTAATTTCAATGATTAGTGAAAAGGATTTCTTTCACTGAGACTTAAATTATATCCAATTATTTGGCAAAAATTCAAATCTGATAGCAATTGTAATAACAATAATAAATAATTCAAATGTTTTGTCTATAAGTCCTAAATATAGTCATTATTTGACATTAATTTGAAAATAAATACTTCAGAAAAGATATTCAATTGCTTTTGGCTTAAAATAAAATCAAAAGATTTATTGTTTAAAACATTTGAAAAAAGTTTCATTTCATTTGAATTTCTTTGAAAACTCTTTGACTGTATTTTAATATCATATTTGAAGTCATTTGTAATTTAAATAACAATTTCAAACCAATTTAATAGATGTTATCATAAGATGAATGTTTTGAATGTCGTGAAAGAGAATTATATTTTTAATTAAAACAATTATTTTATTTTATTTTTAAATGAAGCCTTGATTTTGAAGTTTTGCAAAATATTTAATTATTGTTTTAATTCAGTTTTCAATCTCATAATTATGGAAAAGCAGAGCTGGAAAGGCCTGAAAACATTAATACCTAAGGAAAGAGTTGTTTTCTGTGAGCTTAAGGAAAGGGTGACATAATATTCAAGTGAAGTCAAGATTACTAATGAATCTCTCGTTTAAATTAAATTTTAATGCAAATAATGTTTACTTTAAAATCAATTTCAAAATTATGTTTAATACTTAAAAATAATTAAAATTTTATGAATTCATCACATATTTCATGAATTAATGGATTCAGAAGTTATGCGAAAAATATTTCTATTATTTCTATAAAATAAATCCAAATATTTGTAAAACAATAAAAATATTTAATAAATATTTTGAAAAATTTTAATATTATTTTGAAATTTCAGTGAAAATATTGATTCTTGAAAACAGTTATGCAATTCATTGAAGCAATTGTTGTAAAAGTAATTAAATTGTAGTCAAATGTTGACTTCTTTTGCCAAAACAAAAGCAAATAATACTTTCACCGATTCTTTTGACTCTCTTTTGATTCAATTGTAAATTCATTTTACAAAACTATAATTGCATTTAATTTCAATCAATTGTTAATAAAACTGTTTTTTGTGTTTTGAAGACTATCTCTGTTTTGTTAGACGTAGAGGACAATTGGGTCAAAGGGTTTCAACACAAGTCTAATCACTATATTTTAATTGCTTAACAAAATGTTAAACAAATTTATTGTGCGGTTTGTGATGTAAAACAACACAATCAGTGATAACTTGAATGCCATTTGATTTTGATTCCTATAAATGATATCATTATTCAAATATTTTTCACTAATTTTTTAGTTTTTTAATTTTAATTATATTTGTTTGAGATCTTAGTCTAAACTAAAATTACATTTATTTATAATAATGTCATCAAAAGAGTTGAGATTTTGATCGAAAGGAAGAAAACCATTGTTTGAACCAAACATGCGATCGGTTTTTGAACTTTTGCCACAACTTTGTGTTAATATTTATAAAAATTACTATAAATAACAGGAATTTTGTTTTGAAACTAATGTTTAGTTTAAAAATTATAACCATTTCTAAGGAAAACATAAGAATTGTATACTAATCTATTGGTAACCCTGGTCACACCAATATTTTCAATATCCATCCTAAATTACACATAAAATAAAAGCCCATAAAATGACAAACAATTAAGTATTCAATCTTATTTAACAAGATGCTATTTTCTCTTGCTAATATATTTTACCTGGAACGTGTGTCGATATAACTGTTACGTAAATTACCAAGCTGAAATTCAAAAGTGTTACAATATATTAGTGAATCCAAAAGTGATCTCTACTTTCTATTCATTGTATTCAATAATAACTTATGAAATAAAACACAAATAAACTTATCTTTAATTAAATATGATTTTTATCAGCAATTGATCTCAAATCTAGAAATTATTTAATCTTTAGATCATTTGAGTTAATAATAGACCAAAAAATAGTAAAAATATTTAATTTAAAATAATTTTGTTATTCATTGAAATTAAAGTGAATTTTGTTTTTATTTAAAATATTTGAACTGCAAATGCATTCAAAAAAGTAATTCAATTATCGATATTTTGATTCATAACTGACAACAGATATAAAGGATTTCTTAAAAATTAATCAAATGTTTAATGATTTGGTCATAACTTCAGAGTTGAGTACTTTTTGTGATGTAATCTCTGATAAGAATAAAATCAAATAAAAGTTTTAAAATTAATGTCTATTTCAATGACATATCAAACAAATATCCCATTCATGAGAGTTTATCTGTTGTGACCTTTGACCTAAAACCCACCACTTCTTACAGATTTTACCGGCTTAGTCACAAAAAAAACTCATAATTAATGCTAATATCAATTTGCCTTGATTATATATAAAGATGTATTCTTCTAACCCACAACCCACTTCACTTGAGGATATTTTGACCTAAATTACCCTGAGCTTCCTTAATATCCTTTACCCTGTTTATCCATAACACCATAAAATCCAATATTGTTTTGATATATTGTTTAACAATTATAATCAAATAAAATACTATTTAAACTAAAAATTGAGAGAAAATTACAAATTATTTAAAAATTAATTAAAAGTTTAATTCAATTCAAAAATAACGCAAATATTTGAACCCAAAGTCAATGTTTAAAAATACAATTAAATATCGACTTTAAAGTGAAAATCATTTAAATTTTTATTAAAATAAAAATAAATTAAATAACAATTTAATAATAATTTGAAATAAATTGCAAACAATTTAAACCATTTTTAATTCAAAAACACTTTTTATTATAACAAATCAATGAAAACGTTATTTTTGTACAAAATTTGAGACGACTTTCAAAATATAAACAAAACTTTAATTGTTTTGACATTTAATTTGAATTCAGTTTTAAATCATTTAATAATTGTTTTCAATATTTATTTTCAATTAATTTATTTAAAACTCATTAAAAATATTAATAAACTTTTGTTTAACTATTGTTTGAATCAATGTTTTGATCACTAAATGACTGAAAATCAAAATTAATGTCAAATAAACGTCAATTAAAATGTCATTAAATATAAATATAAATATAAGCAAACGTTTGAAACAATTACAACATTTGAAGACATTTAGCACTGAATGTGAAAAATCATTGAATGATTTCATAACTGACTTGAATTGGGATCAAAAGCATATCAAACAAGTAATACATTGAGTGAACTGTGATTTCAATTAACGTTAATATCAATTGTTTTCACCGAAAGACAGATCCAATGGTTTTGTGTCCCTTTGATGTCAATCATAGGATGTCTTACAAAGCAATTGACAAACACTTAGAGAAATGCAAATTAAGGACAAAAGGCTTCAGTAGTGAAGAAATGGTGAGTTTTATTGCTTTTTATAACTTATTTCATATATTTTTAGCCAAAAATTGATCTCTTTTTTAATCAAATGACAAATTGATATGACTTTGCGTTTTGTGTAATACAATAGGAAAGCCTTTCCTTCAGTTCCAGCTTCTGGTATGAGACGAGTCCTCACATAAGGCCTGTTGTAATCGATAAACAAATTGAAACCAAAATTTTAGGTAAATATTGGTTTACGTAATGAATATTACTTTCAGTCCATTGAAAGTCAACTTCAAGTGAAATGCTATGCAATTATTAAACCATTTTTCAGTGAAGACAATGATTTCCTGTTTGTCCTCACATCCAGTGCTTGAGTTATAGTGTTTAGAGTCAATTGGTTTACATTTTGATTGACTTAAAAGCCATTAAATTATTATTAAATCAAATCATTTATTAAACGTTTTATTGATTTCAAAACAAAACTTATTTTCATTGCATTTGATATCACTTTTGCAGCAATACATCAAACATTGGGTTATATTTGTCATCAAATGATTGAAACCTTTATTATAATTATAATTAATATTTATATTAAAACTTAGTTTCACTTCAAAGCACTTGATCTCAATATTTGCAGTGTTTTTGCGGAACAAGTGTTTGATTTAATCATTTTTCACAGCATTTATCGATTTGTTTGACATTTGAGTCTACCCTTTAGGCCGACCAATAGATGATGGCATTGGTATCGATCGATCGACTATTGAGTTATCTTCTGGACAGAGATTAGCTCTTTATGAACACGTAATTCATAAGAATAGGAATGAGAGGAACGGCTGTAAAACCAATGATATGTCTCAAAGCGTTGATTTATTTTCTGCATTGAAAAACTCGGATCAAACTCTTGAACACAAAGAAGTGGTGAATGAAATGGAAAGCATTGCTTTCAGAAGAGATTTGAAAAGAAGACGTCAGTCCTATCGGTGCAAAGGGGAAAGGGTTCACAGTAGAGGAAAGTCTTATACAGAAATACTTCAACAAATAATTGAAAAACATTGCAAGACATTAGACAACACACAGGAATCCAATCCATTTGCAAACAACAGTGAAACTGAAACTCAAACTCAAACTCATAAACAAATGATAGAAAACAACAAAAATAACTATAAAACTAATCGTAAACACAAAGAGCGCAGACATCACTCGCAGGAAAGGCATAAACGACAGAAACAGTGATTGAATTTAGTCATCAATAGTGAGAAACGGAAAGGAAATACCGTTTAATACTATTTGTTCACAAAAGACTTGTTTTCTTTTAATATTCTTTAATATTTTATATCAAATACAAAACAAAATTGAATTTCATTTTTGTGACAATAATTGAATGTATTTTACAATAAATATGATTAAAAAAATCAATTAATTATGTCTTTTGAAGAGAAATAACTATTTTATCAAATGTTTGTCGTTTGGACTCAAAGTATATAACAGTTATGACTAGAAATTACTTTTTCTTTTCATTTGGTATTTAATTTGACTTTTATTTTCACTTTTATACAAAATGTATATCAAATTAACGATTGAATCGGCGATTGAACTGACGATGAGTTTGGGAAACAAATTAACGTTTATTTACAGTTTGTTAATCCATTTAATTAGGGTTTGAATCAGTTGTCAGAAAGTGATGACCAATTCGTGAGACTTAATGATCAATAAAGTAGTTATCTATTGATGAGTAGTCGACACATCATTACCGATGGGTTTTGCCGTCATATTAAAGAAAATAATGATTTCTATAAGACATTTGCTTTTATTTTATATAATGAATGAGTTTTTTATGTGTTTTTTAGGTTTACTTTTTGTTGGCTTAGGTTCGCAACAAAATATCAATCGTTTTCCAGCCATTCAAGAGCTATATCACAGCTATCGGTGCTAATAGTCTGAGCCAACAATAGGTCCAGTATTTGAGAATTCAATTTCAATATAAGATTCAATGAATGAATGTTTATATTAAATGTCAAAAACATATTTCAAACCAATAGTTAGTTATAAGTATCGATTGAAATGCTCTGAAAACTAACAAAAGTTGTAATGTTTTCAATGTTTTCAATGTTTTTCTTATTTAAATGTCTTTTAACTTCACTTTAACTGTAAATCTATTAATGGTTTGATTATTAAGTAATAATTACTTGATTTCAATACCAATTCAAAGCACACAAAAGGAAATCAAAGAGTTTTTCAGTCATTCTGTGAATCAATAATACAGATAATAAAGTCCTGGGTATTTGACTCACAATTGCATTAACGGTGAAATAGTTATCAAATGTCTATAGAATTGATTGAAACTGACTTTCATTTTCATATAGTGTTTGGTTTGTAATGAAATCTCATTTGTTTTGTTTACTACAAGAAGCGGTTCCCGAAGACTCTGCAGAACTTCCGTTCGGTTGAGTTGAGTCTAAATATAGATATTTAAGTAATCAATGAAAGTGTTTGTCGTTTCAGTGAAAGACAGAAAACAAAAGATTTATTTGAAATTAAATCAATTGTTAAATCAATTATCAATTCAAACATAAGGGGAAAATGTATTTGAAATTATAATAGTGTAATGAGATTAGGGTTTTGTGTGCTGTTTGCACTGGTATTACAAATTGCAGTGCATTTAATGTTTATTTTACAAAATATCAAACATTTTTATTGAAACCAAAAATATATAAATCAATGAATAAAACGGCAAAACATTTGAATTGATATGAAATACAATCAAAACTAAATTTAAACAAAAGTTTTGTCAAAATTGAGTGAAAATTAAATTATTTATAAAATGTTTGCAAAAAAATGTTTAAATTAAATGAAAATCTCAACAATTATTGTAAAACTAAATGCAATTAAAACACAAAACAAATGATTGGTTTATAAGTAAATAATTAATCGTTTGATTGATTGCATAAATAATTGATTGAATAATAAGGGGTTTAGTGATAATCAGGGGTTAAATACCATTGAAAGTGAGTTTCTGTAACTCATTGGGCAAATCAGAAGTACTCAGTTGTGAAGACTTCTCCTCCAATATGTCTGGCATTGCATTTCGTCTACCGGTGCGACCCGTCGACAGAAACTCGTCCGCCGATAGGCCAGACGTCTCGGCGGCGGCGCTGTTGTCCTCCTTTTGGCCACAATTGGTGTTATTGATAGCGGAAGTGCTTGTCGTTGATGTCGACGGCTCTGAAGTGTCCATTGATTTTCAGCAACACTTAAGACAAATGAAAGACAACTTTAAAATCAATTCAATCGACAATTGGTTTGAAAATTGAGACTTACTTTAAGTTTTAGCCGATATTTGTTTCACTGAGTGTTTAAAACAGACATTAATTTAGTTTTCATTTATAAATCACTTTTAATATTAGTTTTGAATTCAATAATCAATTGATTGACAAATAATTATCGCATTTAACGTCACTTTTGATTAAATTAAAGCCAAATAACAAACAAATGAAATGAAATGTCATTTGAGAGTTGAAAATGAGATTAAACTGTGATTTAAATGCAAAACAAAATACAAATTAAATCATTGATTGTATAAAACATTGAATTAAATGCAAAACCAAATGAAAACACAAATCAGACATAAGTTGTCATTAAATTTGATTTTACTATCAATTGATTACAAAAACTCTTAAATGTATTAAACGTTGATTTGTATGACAACTCGTAATAACATTGAAACTAATTAACAGTTTTTTGGATCAAATGTATTGACATTTCTGTCACTAATGTTATGATAAAAAGTACTTTTGTTTAGCTTTTGTTGAATTAATTTAATTACTTTTGAGTCATATTCCCAACGATTATAACGATTACATGCTTTCAATGCATCAGATATTAAAAGTCAACTGATTTTTTGATGCCATCCCTCCTAACCCATAATAAATCTCCCATTCCTTCACTCGCATGCGTTGATTCACTGAAAGGCAAACTCTTTTTTGTAGTTATTTTTAAGTATTGATTGTTTGAAAGCAATTCTTCACTCATTTTAGTATCAAATCCTTAACTCAAATCACAATTGAGTCCACAATTAAGTCGTTTATAATTAACAGTAAAACAGGGGTTTTGTGTGAAAAATAATTGCATAAAATTTATTTCATTTACTTTTAGTTAACGTTTATTTTAATGGCATTTTTGTTATTCAACTAAATTCTGGAGAGGATTAGCCATACATTGAATGCAACTTTGAATCAGAGTTTTTGATAACATTAATGAATATTCTGTCAAAAAAGTCACTATTTTTTGCTCAGATTTATCGCAATTTATGAGAATTTATGAATTGTTTGCAACGAAAAAGAGTTTAATATTAATATCTATTAGAAATGAATTCTCAGTACGAAGTGAGGGGTAATTCTGGTCAGGAATTAAGGGGTAATTCACAGCAATTCCGTGGAATTTCATAACAAGAGAAGTAATTTTTGTCTATTATTACTGTAAACTATAATTCAGTTTATAATTTCCCAGAATTTTGTGTAAAAGGCTTTGAATTATAGATTGAATTAAAGGTTGAGTTATAGTTTGAAAATTGCATTTCTTCCCAGTGTTGGCCCCTTTGGTTACACCACTTCTCTGTATTCATATGAAGAATAAATCCCTTATTAAAAGCCTTAATATTATTGTTGTGTTTAATGTCCTAAACATGAAATACAGACTTCAAGGCTCCTGTGTTTGATTGCAATTTAGATTAAGTGAATGAAACAGATATTACATAACATTCAGTGTTCTTAGGGTTCGTCGATCTGAGCACTCGATTCACTCGACTCTTTGGTTTGGCGTCTCTTTTAAGCATTAATTTGTGTTTATTTTTATTTCAAATTTTCTAATAAGTAATCAATACTTCAATTGAGACACAAAACAGGCAACGGATCTATGCTTTACGTAATCGCGAGTCAAATATCAAGAAATTATATCATTTGATAATAAGCTATAATTTTTTTATGATTCACATAACAGTCATTACATTCAGTCAGACATTGAGTTAATAAACAGATCTATCAATGAATTTAATTATCATTAAATGTAATCAAATTTTTGTTCATTAAGTCATAATTCAATTAAGTTTATAATTATTTGTCACTAAAACTAAAACAAAGAATATTTTCATCAAAAGTGTTATCCGACTCCAAAAGTATGGCATTTAATAAATGTTGAAATAATTTATCATAAAATATTCATAAAACTCAGACAATGGTAGCAAAAATGGGTATTCAGTGAAAGCAAGTCATAGTTATTGATATTTTTTTGACTAACTGTGACTTCAGGTCTTAATTTGCAATAATAGTGAAGAGTTTTAGATGTTTTCAATTTCCGACTCAAATAAATTCAAGACTAGATATGCATTGAAATCTTTAGTTAGAGATTCAGTGCTATTTCATGAATGCCATCACCAAAAACTCTCTTTGGATACCCAGGAGTTATCATGAAATGCATTATAAATTGAAATCTTGATTTGAAAACTTTTTTCGCTTTTGTTGTCATGAATAAGTCAAACGCAATGCAAACCCAGTGACGAAGTGTTGCATTCATTTCATCGATAATTCTGAACAGAATATTCTGTTTTAATATAAAATGTTTTATTTTTTTGAAAGCAAAACTTAATTTAAAAACATTTACACAAAAGATTTATTTTTATTGATCTTATGGTTCAGTAATTTGTTTGATGTTTGCGTCAATCAATTGTGTGATTATTTTTTTTATATATACTGTACCAGAAATGGCAAACATTTTGATGAAATGAAACTCATTTAACAAAATTAAAATAAGAAACAAATAAACATTAAAATGCTTTACCACTTATTCACTGTTTCTGTTGACTCTAATTGTAATTCACTAATACTTTGTTTCAATCAATTGATTGTCTCTTTTCAGTCAATTCTCTAAATACTAGTAATGAATGTCTAATAAAATGAAAGACTTTTGACGTTTCATAACATGAGTTATTATTTCGTGTTTTCAAGACTAAGTTATACAGAATATAATACAAACGTTGAGTCTCTGAGGAAGTTATAGGAGATTTAGATATAATTTCACTTTAGATATGGTTTGTAATGAATATAACATTTATCGATAGAGCACTTACTAAACAAATACTCTGTAAAAGGCATTTGAATTATAAAATATAATATTATTTTATCAAAAAGTGCGAAAAACCAAGCCTTTTATGAGATTATATAAAATTTGCATTAATTTAGAAATATATGAAGTCTTCAGCAAAAAACGATTGCATTTCTTGAGATGAGCACAAAAATAGTCTATAAATTACTTGAAGAGAAATAAATTCAATTCACTCTTCAAATCATTTCAATAGCTTTCTATAGCAAAAACGAAAATGGTTTTACTATTTATTCAACAAAAACACATTTAAAAAAAAGACTTTTCGCCTGAAAATGCAATTTTCAAATAAATCACAATTGAAAACATAACTGCAATATAAATACGAAACCCATTCCTGAAAAGGCAATTAATTTTGTGATTTCATAAACAATTATTTACTAAATAATCACTTTCTTTGCAATCAATTGTCGTTTTTTACGATTGAATATCCAATTAAATGGATTGACTTTAGGTTCACCTGAACTGAGTGAGAGATTAAGTCCTTTTGGATGTCATTAGTGATGGCATTTGTCTTAGTATTGGCTTTCAGTATAATTCCCAATATATTTGACGCAAAAGACTGTTATTCTTGTGAACTCAACAAAAGTCCAATTCTTTAAATGAAATACTTGTGTCGTAAACACAAAGAATAATAAATTCACATCAAATACATCACAAATGGCTTCAGTTTTGTCCATATATTAGAGATTTTAGTGTTTGATAAGAGATAAAGTAAGACAAAAGCCGTAAAGAAAGGCACCCATAGTATGGCTGTTGTGCTTAAATTATGATCTATTACATTTCAATTTGTGCCCAAAAGCTATCTTAAGATTGTGGTATTTGAAGGATATTTTGTTTTTCGTAGAGAATTGAAGAATATTTCTCATTGTTTTAGAAGCTATTCATCAAAAGATATACACATTTTGGCGGAAATGATATATTCATTCATTTTTCACTCTGGTTTCTATACGATCCGTCTCTTTTAGTATAGCAAAAGCAAAATATCATTAAATAAGTGTTGGTTATGAAAATGAAATATAAAGTACTGTTAGAGTGACGACACAATCAAAGCATAAATATATTCAGAAAATAAAATATTCATAAAATATCTCAAATAAAGAGAGAATTTTATATTCAATGATAGATTTCATACTAAAAACAGAAATTGTATTAAATGTTAAGATTTTTTTTGTGAAAACCCTAAAATATATTTAAAATATTTTGCATTTAATTCAATGGAAAGCAAATGTCTTTTGCTTTGATAACCGATTAATAGATCGACAAAACAGTGAACAAGACTTAAAAAGATCTAAACTTTTCTCTATTGAACTGAAAATGATTTTGTATTGAAGTGACAATACATTTGCACATAAAATATCGATCCCTTTATTGTAATAAAGAATTGAATGTATTTTTACCTCAAATTCATATGAGAGCCAAAAGTGCACAATAATTATCGCGATTAATAGTTTTATGAACGAAAAGAGCACTCAATTGCTGTATAAATGACATAAAATATTACATTTTTGAGAAACTATGACATAATTAACAATTTTTATGGACAGTTATCTTCAAACAAAATTCACTTTTATCTGCTTCTGACGTAAATAAACTTTAATACAGCGCTGAAGCCACATATGTTTGAGTGATGTAACGATATTTTACTAAACATTTTTTGCACATTTCTATCTCTCAGACGATTTGTGCACTGCTTTCAGATGTGACACAAATTTTGATTTTGTGCCACAACTCCCGATAAATGTTAACTAAATATAGAAATTATTTTACATTTGAATACTGTATTCAATGAAAACACCACTCATTTGCAGTGAAATGCAGACAAAACTGAACTATGAATGAGATTCACAAATATTTTGCGAATTCACTGCAAAAACATTTACAAAACCAGAATAAAGTGTGTTTTGAAGTAAATTCAATGGAAAGACAGAATCGCATAGCAGTGTTGAGAGCACTGATAGGAATATTACTGTTATTCCTATAGTTTTATATCCAGTCTGACACCCAACTACGTCAGCAAATGCCGCACAAGCCAACTGTGCCAAATGCACAGCACTATACAACACTGACCTCCAAGTCCTCTATTCTATGATTTCTATTCTTTGTGCGAAAAACGTTAAACAGAATTACATTTTCTTTTATTTAATTAACACTCTATTAGAGAACCCATGAAAATGTATTCATTATTCTCAGCACAGGAACACATTTTGCACCGTTGGTTAACAATTCAATAAAATTCATACAAATTATAATAATCAATGAATTCTTTTACTTTATTTCAAAATTTTATGTTTAAAACTAAAAATACTTTTTTTAACAATAGTTTTATAGAAAAATCTTTTGCAAAGAGTATTATATTTTTAAAACCAAAACCCAAAATAACAGTAATTTTATCGTTTGGTCACAAGAGTTGTATTCAATGTCTGTATTATTGATTAAATTTTATGTCTTTCTTATGAATTCTGAATGTTTTGGAAATTTATTTAGAATTTTCTGCGATTCCTATGAAATAATAAAATTCACATCAAATTAATGATTCATTTTATGACTAAAAACATTTGTTTTTAAAAATTTACTCAAAAAATGAGTCAATTTTTGTGACTTATTGTGAAAAACAAAGAATTCAATCAATAATTGCTATGAAATCGATTGAAACATAAAATTAAACTCAAAGTATATATAATTTTCTTTGTACTTCAAAACGACTCTGATCAAATATTTCATATCTACACATACACTCTCTCCAACTGCTCTCTAACTTCTCTACAAATGCCTTAAGAGATGAAGAGATGACTCATTGCTTTACAACAGAGTATTAAATCGGAGAAAGTTTTTACTCAGAAATACTTGAATTGAATTAAGTTTTAGTGAAGAAAATGTAATTTTGTTTTGAGTTTGAAAACTGAATGCTCTTTGGCTTTGATATTATAATTATTTGTATGAAAGTCTCAAAAATGTAAAAACATTTCAATCAATAAAATAATTAATTCATTTGATGAACAAAATTATCACTACTTTTAAGATAAAAATGAAATTATGTTATCAAAAACAGTTTTAATTATTAATGAATAATCAAAATTTGAATATAAAATGACATTTAATCAAAGTACGATGTTTTTTGTGCTATGGGTTTCTGCCCATTGAGGCCCCCGAGATTTGAATTGATTTTCAGAAAGAGGAGTGAGAAAGGAGTAAGAATCTGCAGGATTCAACTTCCTACCTACTATAGTTTAGCCACCAGATGGACTCAAACATTTTAGAAAAAGTTAGAATATCACTAAAACTAAGAAGATTTTCAAAATTTAAATTATATGGTTGTATATAATCTTGGTTATTGCATAAAATAAGAGTGTGCAAAAATTTTAATATCACGTAATTTATGGAAATTGACGTAATTTATGGGATTAGCATATAAAATATTAAATCAATTTTCATCTTCAATTTAATGAATATAAAAATTTTAACCTTAATACTTTATTATACTTAAGCACTTTGGCGCTTATTATATGACTAATGATATCCAATCACTATTCTTCACTTCAATTTGTAACCTACTTCACTTACGTTAAACACAATAAAGTTTTATAAATACAAGTGTTCTGTCCTCCAACTCCCATCCTCCAAAGCCGTATGGATCCTTTAGCACTAAGATCATTGTCCTAACCTAATATAGCCTTCATAGTACTCAACCTCTTCTGGAAATTAATTGATAAATTGACAATTTTACTCATTTCTCTTACGTATCAAAAAGGCCTTAACCATATCTCTCCAGACCTTAACATAACGGTCATCACAATAATGTTATATTGTGGTATATCTGATGATCTTGGTCATTTCATCTTTACTTTAGAGCCATATCTTGCTGTCAAACCATTCATAAAACCAAAATATACCATGATTAGTTAGATTGAGACTTTCACGTGATTAGGTTATAATTGTTTTATTTGATTAACATTTGAGTAACTATTGGTTACATTGATTAAATCATAATTATAACTTATCATTAGTTTATCATTTATATCAATACTTCAATATTAATAAAGTGGAATCCACTATATCTTCTTTAAAAGATGAAATAAATCTGAAAAGTCTTGGTCCATTTGAATGTTCAGGGGTGGTGAAGGTAGCGGAATCGGTGGGGGCGTAGTTTGGGGAATATTGTGGCTGATCTTAATATTTTAATAGTGTATTTCGTTTAGTTGTATTCTATACTACATGTTTAGTTTCCCTCTATAACTACGTCTTGGGCAGGGTTTGGCATCGTTCTTTCTTAGAGATGTTAAGCAAACAAATTATTTTTGGTCTTTCCTCTGAAGGCATTCAAAATATTTTATTAAAATATAAAACATAAGAAATATTAACGAAAAGTCATATAAAAGCAAAACTCTGTTCAATGGCTTCGCAGAGAATATAAGTCTTTTATTGTGAATAAATATCTTTTATATGAAATAATGTAATGTTTTTTGCATTTAATATAATTGCCATTAATTTAAGTGTAGAAACAATTGATATATTGTATAACAGAGTGAATAAAAACCTTATCTTTCAATTGAATCACACTTTTTATGCACTTAAATATCAGTCATTAATCTTAGAGTTTGTGTTCAAAGAAGTTTTAAAAAATGTATTTTAGACTAAATTATAGTGAAAACAGTGTTTCAGTTGAATCTAAATAACAATTAAACTGAAAATTAATGACAAAAAGTGTTGAAAATAATTAATTAATACTTAAATCCGATATCAAAATCAAGAATACATTGAAAGCAATGAATATTTTGTGCATATCTTAAACGGATTTCACTGTATTTTGCACTCAACGGACATCTGGTGTCCAAAACGAGAGACGAAATATTCAAAAGTGAATGCAAAGCAACGATTGGTTGAGATGTAAGCAGTGCTAAGCACTGGTAGACAATGTGATCGTTAGGACTGTTTGAGCGCTCAAACAGTGAATAAACAAATCATTTGTTGATTTAATTTAAACCTAAAATCAATTCAATTATCCATTCATTCAAACCATTCATTCAAACCATCACAAGAAGTAAGTGTTGATTGTCTGCCAATTCATTATTCATTTGTTTACCTGTGCTTACAGTCCGTAATGTCAGGCTCGCAGTGGAATTGGGATCCCTTTCCCCCGAAGAGCCGCAGATCTCGTAGTCGTCCGCAAAAGCAATGCTTTCAAACGGAAACACTGAAGATATCACAGACAGTGACCACTTCTACCGCAGAGCCCATCCATAACTTCTTGGGGCCGTTGAAGATGATTGCAGACCTCAGGCGCCGGAGCCGGTGGTCAACCAATAACTGGAGTTTCGGCAAAATTGATATCAGTGTCAGCTCTGATGACTCGGAGGACATGAGTGGACGACAGATGACATCAACGCCGCAAACGAATACAAAGACTAACAAACAATTGCTGGCAATCACTCCCGGAGGACATACCAGTGCTCATCAATCTGTCACTAAACCACTGATGCCTTTGACTAATGTTATGAATTCAATGACTCCTCAAATGAAAGCCAAAGAAAGTAAGACTTGATTTGAGTTTACATTCAATTGATTTAAATTTTAACCAATTATTTGATCCAAAGAGTCGTTTAGAGAGAAGACACCAATCAATCAAACTATGGACACATCTCTCCGAAAGACATCAATCAATCAATCGATGGCCAGATCTGCCCGAAAGACACCAATCAATCAATCGATGGCCACATCTTTTGCCAGAAAGAGTTTTCTTCCGGAACAGATGGAGAGGACAGTACTGGAAGGCACTCCTTATGGCTCTCCATATACTCCGAGAACTGTTATCAAAAAGAGAAGACAATCAAAAGTGGACCGAACTTTGGGTTTGGGATCAACTCTTTTCGGTGACAACACATCAATGCATCGATCGTTTAAGTCAACCACAACTCAAACCAACGATAGTTTAAGACAAATGAATGACTTATCGAATCAGACATTCGATGTCCCGAAGGATGAAGACATCGATTCTGTTGTCCAACAAAAGGATTATGAACTCAAAGATACGTCAATTGATGGCAATATTGTCACCGAAGAGGATGACCTGGTGTTCACTAACCATTCAGATGATGACAAAGACAGTGAAGAATCTGAATATTCTGAACAAGAAGTGGAAGAAGAGATTGAGGAGGAGGTGGAAGAAGACTCCGAGGAAGAGGTCGAAGATGTAGAGGAAGAGGTCGAAGATGTGGAGGAAGAGGTCGTAGATGTGGAGGAAGAGGTCGTAGATGTGGAGGAAGAGGTTGAAGATATCAGTGAAGGAGAGGAAGAGGTTGAAGAAGAACAAGATGTCGCGAATAACAGTGAAATGTCACTCAAATCCCGAACTATTGATACCTCGAATCAAATGAATGAGTTATCGAATCAGACATTCGATGTCCCGAAGGATAAAGACGTCGATTCTGTTGTCCAGAATGGGTGTGAACTCAAGAATACCTCCATTGAAGACAATGTCACTGATTATGATTTGCCGATTCCTAACCATTCGGATGAAGACAAAGACAGTGAAAAATCCGAATGTTCTAAAGAAGACGTCGAAGAGGTTGAGGAAGACGTCGAAGAAGAGGTTGAGGAAGACGTCGAAGAGGTTGAGGAAGACGTCGAAGAAGAGGTTGAGGAAGACGTCGAAGAGGTTGAGGAAGATGTCGAAGAAGAGGTTGAGGAAGACGTCGAAGAAGAGGTTGAGGAAGAGGTTGAGGAAGACGTCGAAGAAGAGGTTGAGGAAGAGGTTGAGGAAGACGTCGAAGAAGAGGTCGAGGAAGACGTCGAAGAAGAGGTTGAATCAGATATCAGTGAAGAAGAGGTCGAAGACATCGATTCTATTGTCCATCAGAGTGAACGTGAACTCATGAATACGTCTATTGGAGTCAATATTGTCGCCAATGATTGTCTGCCTTTCCCTAACCCTTCTGATGAAGACAAAGAGATAGAGGACAGGAGGAAGATGTCAGTCATGACCCGAACCATTGATTTGACGAAACAAATGAATAAATCATTCGATGACTCAATTGGTGTCCAAAACAATGACTACGAAACCGATGACATCGATGTAAATATCAGTCAATTAATTGATTCCATTGAAGACGACAACAATGAAGAACCAAAAGAGACATCAATTGATGAAAACATTGGATCTAATGTTACGGACACTCAGTCCACGGCTAATGAAGATTCTGTTCACTTAGAGGAGGAATCAGAACATGAAAACCAGAATCAAATGATTGGATCTTCAGAAGCGAACTCTTCTGCCGAAGAGAGACTACAAGACGTGAGTAACTCTTGTGCACAACACTCACCACAGTTGCAGGGCTTGAGACGATCCAAACGGAACCGATTGCCGACACTCGAGTACTGGCGCGGACAGAGGCCTATCTATAAGAGAAGCAAATCTGGAATCACTGAAGAGTTTGTGACCATTAGTGACGGCTTTCAGAGCATTAAAAAAGTGCACAAAAAGAGCGGAAACGGAAACAAACGGAAGAAAAATATAAATGTTTTTGATTTATCTCTTCATAAAAAAGTGAAAACAAATAATGAGAAAAACGATTTAATCAAGACTTTGGACGACTTGGTGTGGAAAGAGAGCGATAACAGCGCAGGGGTTGAGATCGCCATCACCAACAAAAACAGGGTAAAGGGAGACGCACTCGGAATGTTGCGCCTCCAGTCTTTGGCGCAGAAGAATAAGTCCAAAACCGGTCAATATGTCACTCATATGACTGTAATCTATGGCGCACTCAGTCTTCAGATCATCGACAGTCGCGAAGATGTGGTCAAAACAGGAATGAGTTTTACAATCAACGCAAACGTCAATTATTCGTTGAAGAACTTGAGGAAAGACATTGCAGTCCTGTCCTTCACTGTACTCAAGGAGTGATTGAGTCCACCATTAGTTTAGTTTTTATTGCATTTCAAATATTATTTTAATTTTTGTTTTATATTTAAATCTTTTCTTAAATTGGATTCAAATTACAACTGATTTGCACTAAAATTCATTAATCGTAATGTTTTTCATAACCTTTTTTATGAACTCTTAATTATTTGTAAAATACCCCTTAAACCCCCTTAAATACAATTTAATGAATAAATTACTCATTCATTCATTCATTCATTCATTCATTAAAAACTAATTCTATGTTAAAAATAATTGAAAAAAGCATTGAATTTGAAAATAAGTTTAATATTTGAATATATTTATTGATTTTAATTAAAATTTTCATATATTTTACAAAACATAACACAAAAACTTAATATTAATTTGAAATCTAATAATAATTTGAATAAAATTATATCAAAAAAAGTCCAAATTGTTATCAAAACTGAATAATTGTATCGATATTTCAATAATTAGTATAAATTTCAAAAATATTGACATTTATTTCATTCATTCATTATATTTGTTATAAATTTAATAAAGATATGAAAAAACAATAAAATTATTGCGCAAACAGTGAAATGATTTGTGATTTGTGAAAATAAACAGATATTTTGAGCAAAAATAAGTGAAATAAATGTTTTTATGCAAACAATTAGAGAAATGGAAAATAAAAATCAAATGCAAATGACTTTTGACATTGAATTCAATTATCATTTCATTAAATCAATAGAAAAATGTATTTTATATACAATTTAAGCTCAAGTTATGACTATTTTTCCTCTTTTTATCAAATATTAGCAAACATTTGGCAAAAGTTAAGACTAAAACACAAAAAAACTGAACATTTGTTTGAATTTCAACAAAAATAGTAGTGAAAAGTCAATCAATATTTTCAAAGATGAGATAAAAATAAATTTCTAAATGTATTGAAGGCTTAAATATTTAACTCAACTGAAGGTCACAACTCTTTGAAGCAATAAATATAAAGCTTTTAAAAGGGTTTTTATATTATATAACATTAAATGTGTTGTTAATTGACTATAACTTTATATATTATATCAATTAATTGCAGAATAATAGCATAATTTAGACTAACTTTCCTCTACTATCCAATAGTGCTATAAAATAAGGGGTAAAATGAAAATAAATAATCGCAAAGATTTCTGCATTTAATTCATATCAATAGCTCTTTTGTTTAATCAATAGCTGTTGTTATAACACAAACACCGGGACTAATGAATGACTGCCAACAAAGCTCTGGATTCTATGGGTTCTTCAAAATATGTTTTCATATTTTCAAAGAATTGTTTATTTTTTGACTATTTTATAGATATTTACTGAAAAATAAGCTCAAAATAACAAATCAAATGATAAGACGACAGGAATTGTATCTTTTTATGCGTTTAATTACAATTCAATTACTTTTTAATCAAAACTATATATCTTTAGACAAAACAATGAAAAAGTAAACACTAATTGTCTGAATCTTAGAGCTGTTTGAGTGCTAAAAAGCACTCAATTATTTCGCATTCAATAAAATATAAGTCTTTTCTATATCTAAACTAATAATCTATTTCTTACTCCAAATTGTTTTCAAACAAAAACGATTCAATCGATTGCATGACAACTAATAATTCAATTCATTAGAGAGAAAGAGAGTACCAGTATATCAGACAAAATACTGCAAACACTACCAAACCTTCGCTTAAATTTAGATCAAATCACAAATAGAGAGAAATAAGTGTTTAAGTGTTTAAACGCTTGAAAAATAGTTTAGTTTTTATAACAAACAAAAATGATTTCAATATAACTGGAGTAGAGATTGGATTCACAATTGGATACACAATTGAATACACAATTCGTTATAATGAGGTAAAAGTTATTTTCGTCAAAGAAAGGGTGAATTTTCGCAATTATTTTTGGCTACAATTCACTACTCTATTGCATAATTGAATGCCTTTGTTGTCGTCTCCGTCTGTACTGCCGAAGACGTGAATTGACATGAATTGGCGCGGAGTAGGTGTGGAGAGGACATCGGGGGACTGGCATTAGCGCCCGGACTGTTCAGTACCTCATTCAATGTGTTGACGAGAAAACTGTGGCCTTCGGAGGACGAGTCCTTGTGCTCCCTTCGGAGGGCACGTATCGAAGACAGAGCTACCGCTGCCTTAAGTGCGATAAAAATGCAAATAATTTAATGTCTAATAAACCCAATAAACGATTGAATCATACGCTGAAAAGTGCTATAAATTTCTTAACAATACTTTTGAAAACATTAAAACTCTTATCAGAACTGAGAGAACAGTTGAGACAATAATTATCTTATTTTTATGATTAGATAAAAAGCGGTGTAAATAGCAGTCGATTCCATACCTGATCACTCCAGGGTTGGCCGTACTTCCATTCAGTCAAATAGTGCTCACAATTAAGGGTCAATAAATTATATTCAACATGAGATCCAACCTTTTGGTGAATAATAGGTATAGTTATTAACAGTTAATAAAACTTTAATACAAATAAAGATTAGATAAGAATTGAAACCAATTGTGAAATACTTTGCAAACCATTGAATGCATTGTTATATCAATGGTTTGAAAGATAATTATAATAAGAGAGCAAACAATCCATACCTTATCCGTCACTTCTTTGACCACCAGTTCCGGGTCTTTGGGTGAAAGACTGCGCTCCTTTGCCGGCACTTCCTTGTTGTTGATCCGACAGCCGCTGTCCGCCGCGACTGCGGTCAGAAACACTCTCCTCACGACTGCCTGTTCACTGTCCGGTAGATCACTGTCATCCTCTCCAACCACATCCACAACATACCCGTCCCCAACATATATACACCAATGGGTGTAAAGGGTTCGGTCTATCTCTATAATGTCCGCTAAGTCTGGCGACACTTCGTTGGGCACTCGGAATGGACTCAATTGAAGTGTCAATTGGTTAACATTGAGTCCACCGTTGGTGGCACTGGTATTATGGTTATTGTTATTATCCGAAGACATCATTGGTTTGATTCAGTGCTTCAGATATGAAGTAATATTTGATTAATAAAAATATAATAAATAATAAGTCTTTGGTTTCAAAAGCAAACCATTTGTTATACAATTTGTTTATTAGTCTATCAATAATCGTATGGTTTTATGAATGTATGGATTGCTTGCAATGTATGGGAACTGTTGTGCAAACCGTTTGGCAGACATTCAGACAACTTGTGATCATTGGCTCTGAAAGTGTGAATCCAGTCATAAGACACTCCTTTCAGTCGATTAGGCCTTCAATTCATGTGTTTGTCTAACCCTTACCACTGTTTGCCACTACTATTGAAGGATAAAGTTTGCCATCAATTCACTCACACCTAAAGGAGGTCTCACTTCTTGAGAGCGCTTAACACCACTCCAGACCCGGCTTTCACTCAAAAACAATGATTTGTTTTTGTTTTCAATGTTTTATTAATTAGTAATCAATACTTGAATTGAGTTTTGCATTCACTTCACAACTATTTCACAATTATTTCAGAATATCTTTAGCTTTCATTCAATTTTACACAACATTTCAAGTGATTGTAATTTAAGCAAGGTTATCATTATTCCTTACTATTAATATGCCATACTATCAATAAATAAACCCTGATCAACCCTGGTCATATGATAATTGCACAAATATTTATAAACAGTGTCAATTGAGGGAAGAGAGGAAATGACCTCTCATTTGTTTGCTGGGTTCAATAAAAACAGAAATTGGTTCAATGTTAGCGCAAAAAACAGCTAAATGTTTGTCAAATAATTTAAAGCCCAGACCCTTATGACGTGTTTTCGCAAATACCCCTCAATCAGGGGCTCTAATATTGATTTAATAGTAATAGACGTCATTAATGGACGAGTCATTAGTCAACGCCTTTTGTGTTGACTTTTGTCTACAAATTGTTGAATAGTTTTTGCCTTTAATTGAATATAAAATCAATTAATTATTAATTAAATTAATTTTTTGTACAAATAATTGAAATATTGATTGAAATCTCATATAAAGTGAGTATTTGTGACTCATTTTGACGTTTAATACATTTGTAAAACATATTTGAAAAACAAAACGAGTTTTTATGCCATTTGTGTCGCCATTACTGACGAGAAAACACAAAAACCATTGAATTGTTTCACAAATTGTTTCATTTGTTTCACTCTTTCATTGCTTTTATGTTTTGCTTTCACTTAAGAAATACTTTTTAATATATTTTTGTTATTGTTTTTCAATCAAAACCTAATAATTGATTGATTGCTCAGACATTGAGTCAAATGTGAAACCATTTTAACTAATATTTTGTCTGAAATGAAGCAAACAATGGGTGACTCTGAAGAGGAATACGACCGCAGAGGGAGGGGAAGGGATAAGTTCAGACGCGAGAGGAACGACTACAATGACAGGGGGTCTGGCAATCGAGACGATTGGCCGGAACGGTAGGTTTTGTGGGCGTTTTTGATTGCTTTTCATTTCTGTGTATTCTCTTTCAGCCGTGAGAGCGGAGGTTCGGGTGTTTCCTGGAATAACCAGAACAGAGACCGCATTCCCCAGAGAAGGGAATACAGAGATAACAACGCAATCGGTGGCGGCGGAGGTGGCTATCAGGGCGTCGGAGGTGGAGGACAACGAAGAGAACGGTACAGTCCGGCCGATAGGAGTGATATGAGTCCTCCCATGAAGAGGGGAAGAGTGGGTCGCGAGTGGGACGACCGCTCACCCTATCCTAACTACGAAATGGGTGGCTATGGAGGACATCATAACACAAACAATTGGAGTCCAATCGATAATAACGGACCGAATAATCAAAACCAAACTCAACACAGGTTTTCATCAATTGTTTTGTTTTCACTTCTTTTCAATACTCTCTTTGTGTGTGGACAGGGAGGGCGACACCGGACCCACTCAGCCATCGATGATGACATTCAAGCAATTCCTTGGGACACAAGACGACGGCATTGATGATCAGATAGCGGTGAAGAAGTATAACGACTATAAGTTGGACTTTAAAAGGCGACAAATCATTGATTTCTTTAACGCACATAAAGACGAGGAATGGTAAGGATATTGGCCTTAAGTCTGGCCTCAGAGCACACATTACTTGCATATAATTTATTGATTTCTTCCACAAAAGGGATAATAATTATTGAAAAAAAGATTTTTTTTTATTTGTTTTATATATAAAAAAATTATATTTAATTTGATTCGCGTTTTAACAGCGATTCCGGTATTGAATATCAAAGTCCTATTGAAACGACCGAAGGATTGATACCTTTGTTGAGAATTATTGTGAAATGTATTCTCAAAACAATTATTTTGAAAAACGTTTTAATATTTTTTATGAATCGGTGATTGTTTTCCGCATTTTATACATCAGTTTTGAAACTCAAAAATCTCTTTAAAGTGTTGACATAAAAAACCATTTCATTTGAAATGAGAAATGGATTTGAAATTGAATTTTTAAATATCAGTCAATATTTTACTCAAAATTTTACTTAAGTTTCAATTTTTAATAATTTCTTCACAAAAATGATACAATTTTTTGCGTAAATCAATGAATTGCTAAGAAATGAAGTGTTTTTTGATCTCAAAGACAGTTGTTTTTCACACAAAAAGTAATTACTTTTAAATCTGTTTTATATTATATTTAGTGTTAATTCTAACACAAAATTCATTCAAACTATTCGCCACTCAATCTATAAATTATATCCAAGGGTTGGTTGAGGTGAGACTCATATTCAGGGTATTTTATGTTCAAATTATTGATTAATACTTTAGATTTCATTATAATTTTTGTTTCAATTCATAAAAATCAGCAAAACTTTGATGTTTTCAATGGTTTAATGAAATTTTGATTTATTTTCATGAAATGTAAAACTAATTGAAACTCTTTTTCCCCCCTTTTTCGTCGATTTCATATGGAATGGTAGGTTTCGGTCAAAGTATCACCCTGAGGAGTTTGAGAAACGAAAGGGCGAACAAAACATTGCGCTTAAGAAAAGGCTTAATGTGTTCCTGGACCTATTAGAGAAGGGTGATATCGATTCCGTGTCCATCGATGTCGAGAAAGTGAATGCAATCATCCATTTATTGGACGCCGCGGTCATCAAACTCGAAGGCGGGACTGACTTTGACCTCAAGTCGTTGGACGAGAGCTTTGCTGAAGAGAAGGCAACGGAACCCGATTTGTCTCTCTTCTCAGTCGATGTCGAAAAGCCCATGAAATTGGAGAAAGAAAAGGGTGAGAGAGAGGCCGGCGAGGAGTCCGACGGTGAGGACACTAAAGATAACCAAAACGGAGAAAATGATGCGAAGGACGACAAAGAGGAGGAAAAGGACATCGATATCAAACCCGATGTGAATAATATCAAACCAGAGGTAACTAACACTGACTCCATGGGTGAGCTCGAAGATGGCGAGGCATCGATGGACGCAAACAGTGAATCAAAGGCTACTCTCGATGACGATCAACAAGACAGTGATGTTAAGGTTAAGACTGAGGATAAGTCACCGGTGAAGACAACTGTTGCCGCAGATGACACTGAAAAGCCTCGAGCGCTGCACAAAACGGTCTCCATTTATATCCGAAACCTCGCGCCGTCTATAACGAGACAAGAAGTCGAAGAAGTATTTATTCTTTGATTTGTTTTTACTGTCAATTGATTTAACATTTATTTACCATTAGTTGTGTCGACGATATCCGGGTTTCCTTCGCCTCCATATCGCTGACCCCACATCTGAACGAAGGTTTTACAGACGGGGTTGGGTTACATACGAGGGTTCGGTCAATATCCGGGAGATTTGCTGGTCTTTCAACTCCACAAAAGTGAGTCAATCACTGGTTTGTTATGAATTTAATTACAATTAAATGCCTTTCAGTTGAGAGACTGTGAGCTAAACGTTATCGTTAACCGAGAGCTCACCCGTCGGTGCCGTTCTGTCAATGGTATCGCTTCTCATAAGAACATAGTTCGCACTGACATAAGACATGCGGCGAAGATTGTCCTCAATTTAGATAAACAGCGAATGCTTTGGAACGAAGAGAATGAGGTCAACACCGAAGCCGTCGATTCGGGAAAACCTTTCGATTATATCTCTAAAAACCCTTTGCTTAAGAATATTACCGATTATTTGATAGAAGAAGGCTGTGCTGAGGAGGAAGAGCTGTTGGGCACCTCTGAAATCGGGGAATTGGATGACGGGGACGGCAATGAGAATAACGGTCCGTCACTGGAAAGGGATGAAAGTCTGATCAAAGTTTTGGATCGACTTCTGCTTTACTTACGAATTGTTCATTCAATCGATTATTACAATCATTCCGATTATCCCACTGAAGACGAAATGCCGAATCGGATCGGTATAATGCATGCCAGGGGTATGGTATCCACTTCCAGTCGGGTCACCCAACAAGAGATCAATGAATATATCAAACAATTTGAAGCAAAAATCCAACCCTTCCTTCAGCCGCCGCCTGTGGTTACTGAAGACGACGCCAAGAAGTTAGGCCTCAAAGACCCGGAGGACGAGGCCGAGGGCTTCATTAAAAGTAATACTCAGGAGTTGGCGAAAGACAAATGGCTGTGTCCTCTGTCGGGCAAGAAGTTTAAAGGACCCGACTTTGTGCGCAAACACATCCTAAACAAACACATGGAAAGGGTAGACGAGGCCAAACAGAATGCCGTTTATCTCAATAACTATATATTCGATCCAAAACGACCTCAACTTCCCGAACACCCGAGTAATCGACAGCAGAGCAACACTCCCAACAGAGGCGACGGTATTGGCGTTGGGATGGGAGGTGTTATGGGATATATGCCTCCCGGCCCTTATCCGGGACCTCCACCTTATATGGCCGGTGGCTACGGCCCGAGAGGTCCACCAATGGCTGGGTTTGGTGGTCCGATGATGGTTTACGGACGGGGATATCCACCGATGGGAATGGGAGGTCCAATGCATGACTACAGGGGACCGATGGGTCACAATAAGCCTCGTTTTCAACGGTAAGTGTTTTTTTTTGATTGATTTTCATTGCAAACACTTTCTTATGAAAGCCGTTCTCTGAAAACAATTAATAGAAGAGATACGCGAAATATCGTTGGATATGAAGACATAGACGGGAATCTGGATATGGTTTAGGTTTAGACATGTCTTTCCCCTCAAAGGTCTAAATCGGTGTCAAATCTATTCAACATTTCATACATTTTTAGCCTATTTTTAGTTGTTTTCAGAGAATATAACGGAATTTTCGCTCTCTTTTTGATTTCATTAAACAATTGATTGAAAAGTGTTTTAATTATTATTTGAATTGAAATGAAATGAAAATTATATTGAATTACAGAAAGAAAACCAATTATCGAGATCTCGACGCACCCAATGAGGAACAGGACGTCAATAACTAAACCCTCAGACAGTCTATCCCTTTAATAGATATTTACTTTCAAAACAAATCTGTTTTACATTTAATTTCGTTTTCAAATGACTTAAAACTTATTTTAAATGTTTTTTTGGATTAATTTTTAAATTAAATATTAAATCATTTTTTTTGTCATCAATTTTGTCAAACATTTTATGTGTTTCTCACAAATACTTCATTTCTTTTCTATTATTAACTGATTTTTTGTTCACTTTTTCCCTCTTATTCTGAATGTAATCTGATTTTTGACTATTCATTGAAATAAAAGATAATTTTATGACAATTAGTGTTTGAATGAGTTTTTCGGAAACTTTTGGTCACTTTTTTGCCGAAAGTTTTTCATTGAAATTGTTTTTTCATTTTATTTTATGTTTATTTGAATTCAATTTATTTAAAGTTTTTGTTCATTTCTTAACACAAATTGAAACCCGTTTTGGGTTTTTCTTTATTTGGTTTTTGATATGATATTCAAAGTAAACATAATTTTCAGTGTTTTATTGAAATTGAATTAAAATATTGTAAACAAAACGACATTTTCTTATAATAACTAAAATTCGTTTGTTTTTTATATCAAAAGTCATTCAAATCCAACAAAATCTTAAATTAAAGCAAATATTTTCAAAACTTTTCAATTTTATGATAGATTTATATTTCTTTATCCCCCTTAACAACAATAACAACGACAACAACCCCTTAAAAGATATTTTCGTGTAATTCAATGGAATTTACTTCAATTAATCAATTATAACCCTTAAGTGTTTGGAATTTGTAACCCTTGAAGTGAAAGCACAGTTTTATAGCAAAATTGCATTCAATTGTATTTTAACCCAAAAATTATCGATTAATGGGTTTTATTGACAGGAAATCAATTGAGAGCTCAACTAAAATGTGATAAACTTTTCAATTGCTTTCAAATCAACCGAAGGAAAGGTTTTTTCACAATAAAATCAATAAATATTTCCATTCATTGAAACAAATGATTAATTTTGTCATAAAAAGCAATTTTTGTCCAAAATATTGGCGAAAATCAATCACTTTTTGCAAACATATGTGAAAAACAAACAAAACATTCAATGCTTTCAATAGTAATAAAAGTTTTTATTTGTAATCAATAAACAAATTGACGATTGATTTCAAGTAATAATTGTTTATATGTTTTGTATGAAAACGTTTGAATCAAAAGTCGTGTAAAAGAAAACATAATTTTAATTAATTTTGGGAAACGTTTTGAACTTTAATTGCATTCGTGTTTCAAATGTCAATTCAATTAACAGTCCATTCATTGACTCAAAAGTTATATTTAATATAAAAGTTATTTTGAGAAACAATTTAAGGAAACAATAGTTTGGATGAACTCATAGTTTGAGTGGTTTTGCACTCAAAACTGGTTCTCATTAATGAATGAATGGCTCAATGTTTGGACACATTTGGGTTGATTTGAGGCCAAAACAGAGGACACGTCTAAGCGACCACGTCTTTGAGTTCATCGGGAACTGTGGCCTTCGGGTGTTTGTTAACAAAGTGCTGTTTATAGGTTTTGGGGTCAGGCATTTGGGACTACCAGTGCCACAGTGTTCACATGTATTCAAACATAAAATATATTAGTTTTCAATTGATTTTAAATCAAAAATACTTTAAAAGCAAAATAAACGGTCGGAAAGTGTACTGACTTTGCAGACCGAGCACTGGAAGGTGAGGGCCGCCTGTGCGGCCTTCTTCTGGTCGTGACACTCAGCCCTCTTGGCGTCCTGTGCTCTCTTCGCCGCCTTTGCTTGCGATTGAAGTTTTTGCTGTCCTCTGGCCATCACTTCTTCACCACTTCTTCCGAAGCCTTAAAACAAAATTCAAAACAATTTTAAGACTTTTTTTTACTTTGAAATTGAAGTCAATGTTTGAAAAACCAAACAATAAAATGGTTTTCAAAACAATCAAAACATTTGAATATAATTTGAAAATCAATTAATTATTTGATATTTTTAGGTAAAAAATGTTTGAATTAATGACAAAATGAAATATTTTTTACCTTTTAATTGAAATTAAAGCCAAAAATGTCTAACAATTAACAAAACAACTGAACGTTTGACTCGTTGTTCACTCTTTCACTCAATTATTGTTTCATTACTTGCAATACGTTTTCACATCAAACATGAAATAACGTTCAGAAATATCGTTACGATTATTATATCTATTAATACATTGCAATGTTTACCATACATTTGGGACAGTTTTAGCCGTTTTGTCAGCACTGGTTAAGCAGCACTGGGCATTTAAAGCGTACAAACACAATGCATACACTCAAAGCGGTTTAGCAAATGTGCTGCCCCAATAGCATGACATCATGATAATGTGTAAATGAAACATTGCAATGAAACTTCAAATTAAAACCAATTTTTAACTGAATTTCAATAATTTATTGCTTTTTGTGTTCACTTTAATTGATTTTTGGGTTTAAATTGAAATTTATTTCATTGAATTAGTTAATCATATATTTTTATTCAAAACTATGGCCTTGTACAAATATTCAAATAGTTATTAAAGTGCATATTTTATTACAGTAATAAATTATACCAGGCTAATTATATATTAAATTATATAAAATTCATAAACAAGTAATTTATTACTCATTTTATCATTAATTTCTGTCAAATAAATAGATATTTAAATGTTTATTAAAAATATCTTTTGAAGAAAATAAGAAAAATCAACAAATGATTTATAAATATTGACTATTGATCATGGTCAAACAATTTCAATGCCAACCCCATTGTGAAAACACCCCCTAATTATCATTAATTACTATTTTATGTATTTATTGCAAAATAAAAGTGATTTATAGTCAGACTCTGAGAAAAAGTACAGAATATTCTTGTATTGAAAAGTTTGCAGACTTTGTGTCATCTGTTGTGCAAAGCATTGAATCAAACGATTGATTGCAAAATAAAAAGTCCTTTAATTTGAAAATCTTTTCATTTATTCAATGATTTATTGTAAACAAAATTCAACCAAAAATTTGTTCACTTTTTCTGCTTTTAATATTTAATACACTTTTACAGAGACTTATATTTAAGTCCTTCTCTATTGAGAGGCGGAACCAATGATTGATATCTTTTTTAGTGTTTATTAAAAGTTAATTAAAACATAAAATCATTGTTTCATTTGATATCCAATTCAATGACTGTTTAGTTGAAGTTAACGTCACTTCAAGTGAAGTCAAACCAATATTTTCTGCTTTTCTGTCATTAAATTGATTTGAATTTAAAGTTTTAACAATACATTGATTGAAATGTCTTCAGAGGGAAGTGGAGGCCGAGGAGGCAAAGGAGTGCGCGTTTGGTGCGACGGATGGTATGTCTTATTATCATCTCTTCATTCAATTGTCAGATGTCTTCAAATCATTGACTTTTAATGGGTTTACTGTTAAGTCAAGGATTGTATGACTTTTGACAATAGTTTTGAGTGAATTGATATCTAATTGATTGCCTGTTTTGTGGGCACCGGTAGCTATGATATGGTGCACTTCGGACACGCAAATCAGTTACGTCAGGCCAAAGCAATGGGCGATTATCTTATAGTTGGTGTCCATTCAGACAAAGAGATCGCTAAACACAAGGGACCGCCGGTTTTTAATGAGGAGGAAAGGTATAAAATGGTTGCGGCCATCAAATGGGTGGATGAAGTGGTCAGAGATGCGCCGTATATAACAAGTTTGGAGACCTTGGATCAATACAACTGTGATTTCTGTGTCCACGGAAATGACATTACACTCGACGCCGACGGGTTAGACACCTATAGGTTTGTCAAAGAGAAGGGTCGGTATCGGGAGTGTCAGCGCACAGAAGGTGTGTCCACAACTGATTTGGTCGGAAGAATGCTTTTGTTGACTAAAACACATCACCGAAGGAGTGGCCAAATGGAGGACATGCCGGACAGACAGACAACAGAGAACATAAGCCGTGACTCTTCCACTCATAGTCCGTGGACTGGGATCTCACAGTTCCTGCCGACCACTCAGAAGATCATTCAATTCGCTGAGGGAAAGGAACCCAAACCTAACGACCGGATCGTTTACACCGCCGGAGCCTTCGATCTCTTCCGTAACTGAATTTCAATTGAATTGCAAACGAATTAATGACTGAATTGATTGTTCCAGACGTCGGACACATAGACTTCTTAGAGAAGGCCCGCAAAGAAGGCGATTATGTCATCGTTGGATTGCATACCGATGTAGTGGTCAACAGATACAGGAGTTATAACTATCCGATCATGAATTTGCACGAAAGGGTGCTTTCAGTGCTCGCATGTAAGGTAGGGTTGAATTTATTTTCAGATTAGTTTTGATTTTTGTGTTAATTCAGCGAAAATTGGATTAATTTATGCCATAATTGACTGAAATTATCATAAGATTAGAGAAATAATAATGAATTGCATTAACAGTACGTCAATGAAGTGGTTATCGGCGCTCCTTATAGTGTTAAAAGAGATTTAATGAATCACTTCAAAGTCGATGTCGTTATTCACGGACAGACAGTAACGCACCCCGACATCGACGGCTCTGACCCCTACGAGGTATGCATTGCATTGTATTTCATATCAATAATGGATTAGATTTTGAACTTTACTGACAAATGATTTATCGATTCTTAAGGAACCAAAACGTTTGGGAAAATTCATGACCATTAATAGCGGGAACAGTTTAACCACATTTGATATTGTGGACAGAATTATTGCAAATTCAATGCAATTCAGACTCAGAAACAAAAACAAAGAGAAACGAGAGATCGAAAGCATTAAACGACTGAATGAACAGAATTCAGAGCAAAACGGAATCCAAAGACCAAACAATTGAATCCAATGTCTGTTGAATACCAATCATGAGATCGTATTCAGGGTTTGATTGAAATAATGTTATTATTATTTAACTCTTATCTCAATTCACACTCTTTTCTACACTCTTTCGCGCATTTCTTATCATTTGATTTAAAGTCAAAGAAATCTAAATCTAATCTCAATTTTTTGTATTTAAAACTCAAATCCTTTGATAATTGAGTCCAAAGTTTGAAATTCAAACTCAAATGAATCGATCGTTTGATTAATTGATTGCAAGAAAATGAAAATCATTTACAATTTAAAGGATTATTGATTGAAATGAACACGAATTCAGTCAAAAGTCATGAAAACATTTTTTTTTAAAAACCTTTTATTCATTTATTTTTATAATTTTTAAAATCTGTTATTAAATGACTGTTTGAGTGGTTAATCAAAAAGTCATTAACAAAGCGTTGATTTGTTTTTTCAAAGCTTTTTAAAACACAAATTTAAGGTTAAAGTCTATATTAGACGTCAAAACCATTCAATGTTTTAATGTTTAACCAAAGACTGATAAAAATGTTTTAGAAATTCATTATTTTATAACAAAATAATCGTTTGTTTGTATAAAAAACAAAACAATTATTAGAAAAGTCATTAAAATTATTGATTAATTGAAGTCGAGGTCAAAAATATGATACAAATCTTAGTCTCAAATGTAAATCATTTGAAATAAAAGTCAGATTTAATCGCAATTCAAATGAAACGTAAAATCTATTAATATATTCAATGTTTTTATTATTTAATTGAAGATTAGTTTTAATTAATGTTTTGAATAATGTTTTTAATTATTATTACAAAAACCTTAAACTCTTTGAAAGCATTCAATAGAATGACTAAAAAGTGTATAAAAATTACGAAAAAAAAATTATTATATTTTAAATAAAATTTCAATTTTTGAAAATATTTTTGAAATCATTTTCAAGCTTTTGATTGAAATCTCGTTTAATTGAACGCAAATAATGGGATTGGGAGGTCAGGTCACTCTTCAGTCGTCTCTCCTCTTCTGTGAGTCTTTCGGTTAGCATTTGGTATTTGTTTTGATAACTAATTGAAAGATAAAATGTATTTGAAATCAATTATAGATTAAAATAGACATCAAATACAAACAGTGTTTCAATTGAGGCCAACATTTGCTTCTGTTTATTGAGATCCGAGAAATGCTTTTCTTTAATCCGTTTCCGGAAATCATTAATGAAATCCTTTTGTTGTTTATCTCTGTTTTGATATTCTTTTAAAACAATGTTTTCTTCAATTGATTGCAATGTTTTGTATTTAGACTTCAAATCGGTTTCACATTTGTCGACAACTTTCTGTAGTTTCGCTCTTTCTATACGTGAGTCCCGTTTTGCGGCACTTTCTTTCATTTTAGCCATTTTTGAGGCTTTAGTTTCGGCCAAAACCTCCAAATGTTTTATTTCTTTGCGTATTATTTGCGATCTTTTCTGTTGTGTTTCAATCGCTTCACTGAGTCTTGACTTTACTTTCAATTCATTGATAAACAAATCTTTGTTCAGATTTTCGACGACTTTTTTCTGTCTTTTTTCGCTTTCTTTGAGTGTTTTTATTGTATTCTTTGATATCTCAGGAAATGTTTGAATCAATTGATCCAAAGTTAAACTCCGAGTGCTTTGCTTTGATTGAGACAACGGTTTCCGCATTTGTGGCGACTTTTTTGGACGAATCGATGGTTTGCGAGAACTCCTCAACTTTTGGGTGGACTTAGAGACCATTGTTTTCGGTGTCTTTGCGGTGACGTCACCGTAATATCTTTTAATCCTTTTCTCAATACTATCAGTCATTTCCTTAAGTCTAAGCGTTTCGTGCAATCGATGGCCTAAAAGGTTCGCAAAGTTTTCACACTTAAGTCGTTTGTATTCATCAAAACTGATGTCTTTCACTGAAACACCACTTTTCGGCGAAACAACAGTTTTGGGCGTTAATTGGGTTTCGGTTTGAATGCCCTTTGATTCTTGTCTTCGGTTACTATTGACGTAATCGACACAAGAATTGGTTTGTCTTAACGAACGTCTTCTCAACGGAACTATAGATAGAAAGGATTCCGACGAAGAAGAAGGAGAAGAAGAGGAATGAATCCGATGTGGAGTTGACGTCGACTCAGACCTCAAGTGTCTCTTAAACTTCAGTTCATCTGAAGTGCAAAACAAATCATTTGCTTTGAAATCAGTATTGAATGACATTTTCTGCAAACCATTTGTTTGAACACATTTTGAGTCAATCTTGGGATCAAATGAATCACTTTTATTGAAATCTTTGGGAATGTATTGAATAAAAGTTGAGATGATTTCCAAGAAGTCGTGAATTGAAACCAAATTTCTTTGCACTAAATCCTCGGCTTTTATGTGATCTAAAGATATGGACAACAGGTCTTCGGAAACAAATTTCAATAGTTTTGCCATTAATTTGATTTCTTGTGTCTTATTGTTGGGAGAAATGGTCACCAATTCATAGCAATCGATACCAAAGATGTCCTCAAATATCAACACAAGAAACGCATAGTTTATGTCTTGTATTGACGTCAAGCGAGGGATCAATAGATTTCTGGCGACTATTATATCGTTTGCCAAATGAAGACAATCTTTAAGACAACAAACAAATCATTAAATTGTGATTAAAATCCGGTTTTAATTACCTTTTGCTGTGATTTTGGGCTTAAAATCCATTTTTGTTTGCATTTCAAACATTCAAACAAATCAACGATTCGTTACTTTCTGTTCAATAAAAGCATTAAATATGAAAAACAATTCAATACTTTTATAAACGAAATAACATTGAGTTGTGTTTAGAAAAGAACCGAATCTTTACTGTTATTAAAAGTAGTTTTAAAACCAATGTCTCCATAGAAACCAAAAGTGTAAACATTTTGCAGACATTTTTCACAATTGATTTGTATTTCAATTAAATTTGATTTAAATTAACATCAAATCAAAAAACAATGGTTTTGTTGACTCCAGTGCTCAGGGGTTTGATTATGAAGAAGCCGGTGGTCGAGAGTAAGCACCCAATCATTTGTTATGTTTTTTCATTCAAATCACTAATAATTTGCGTTAATTTGATGTATCAGTGATAAAGCACCCGGGATTCCGCAAATGGTATTATAATTTGTCCGGATACAATAAATACGGTAATTATAAGGGGTATTAATAACAATAGATTGTCAACTATTGTATTCAGGGTTATATCAAAACGATTTGGAGTGTTTGGGTGTTTACCCGCACGGAGACAACGGACAAGACGTTTACGACGAGGCCTTACGGCGACTGCCGGCCCATGAATACGACCAATTCGTGTTCCGTAATATCCGGTCCCAACAGCTGGAGATCACTAAATCTGCGGTCCCTTTGGAGGAAATGCCGACATATGAAGAGGTATTCAATGCTTTTGTCCGACAATTCACTTCATTTACAGTGTTTTTGATGTTTAGGACGAAACTAAGGGTCGGTTTCTGGAGCCGTACGTCAAAGAGATATTGGATGAGCGGAAGGAGAAGGAACAGTGGGCTGAGTTCCTGGCCTCCAAGTGATCGGCCAGTAGTCAACATACCTGTGCTCTCAATGTCCTTCGGTTTTGCAATTAGTCTTCAGTTTATGTTTTATTTGAAATTTAGAGCAAAAATGAAAATAAATACAAAATATTTGTGAAAACAAAACAAAACTTAAAAATAAATTGTAATTAAAATAAATAAATGTTTTATTAGTTTATAATTGAATTGATTTTAAATGTTATTAAATATAAAAACTATTTGTGTTTCCGATAAGTCTTGTAGAGATGATAGACCGATGACAGCACCGGTAGACTCACCGGAAGGAAGAGCGGAAAATAGACGGCATATTTCTGGTCGTCGGGAAAGTAGAGCAACGATAAGAGCGACGGATCGAAGAACGCTGTCTCTGAGGACAGGTAGGCCTTTGTGCTCAGTTTGTATGCACTGTTGAGATCGGATTCAGACAAGCGGTCGATGGCTTCGATGGACAGTTTGACCGAAACGTGCATTCGGTTCGCAATCTCTTCTATAATAACAATATTAGAGACTTTAAGAATCAATTTACTGATCGATTCCAACGAAGACAATGTCTTCAGGATCTGCTTCTGAGTGATGGCTCGTCTGATGGCATCCGTTTCCCATTTCGTGAAGAATATGTCGTTTTTGAGTAAATTTAATGAAATATCGTTCGGAAGTCCAATAAGATTACGAATTATTGCTCGAAAGCCGTTAATAAAGTCATTGTCTTTATTCCACACAAGAATACCGCCCCTGAAAGGGGTTACTATTAAATTGGACTTTCGGTCCACTTTCGGGTCGAAGAAATATAACGGCTTTTGCGACGGAATATAAACCAACAAATGATAGCTCTGTTTGTTGTTGTGCTCAACAACTCTCGACTCAACCGTATTCATGAGCACTGGTATGTGATTGACATCAAACAGTCGATCACTGGAATTGGTTTGAAGTAAGTGTTGGGAAATGAAGTTATTATTGAAGACATAATGTAATGCTTGAGAGTTAAGGTTAAACCGAATCAGTTCTGAAACACCACTCCCTTTGATGAGCCCTAAGTCACCGATGCTATGGATTTCGTCCATTCTTTGTCTCAACACTTCCACCGCTTCTTCGTCTTCGTTGACAACGTTTACAATTAAATCAATTTCTGGGTTCAGAAGAAAATCAATTCTTTGAGAGGTATATGACTTATCCGTCAATACTTGTGTCGATTCCACCAAATCTATGATCATTTCGGCCAACGATTTGTCGCCGAAAAGGCTTTCATTGTTTTTAAGGTAAAAAAATCTATTGATTCCAAAGACATGACTTCTTTGGGACTCAATTAACGGTGACTTAGAGTCCAACACAAAGATCCAAAGCTTGCCTTTGGTTTCGTGTCCTTCAATGGCATTCAACTGTTGGTCGATATCTATAAGTCTTTTGTTATGAAAAACCATTTCTTCTTTCTGTAACAGAGGTCTCACTTTCCACTCGTAAACTGAGGCCACACTGCCGTCGGCACTGAATCTTTGCGGCAAATTGAAGACCAATTGTGACTTCAAGTCCTCTCTATTGATCTCTTTGTCAACAGTGACGACACAAACGGGAATCTTATGAGCAATTTGTTGGGAACTGACTAACAGTGCGCTAATGTCTGGCAATGTATGTCTTGAGGGGGAGGTTGTTGTCCACCAGAGGGGAAGTCCGACCATAAGTATGATTGAAATGTAAAGAACGGATGAAATGATTCCGAAGTAATTGATTCCATGGTCTCTGCAGTTATCAACACTTTCCTCACTCTTGTCACTCATTTCTACCCCTTATATAAAATTACAAAATAACCCCTTAATTGAAATCTAATTAATCACTGCTTCACTGAAAGGGTGTGAAAATTAGATTCATTTAAATTTAGGGAATAATGTGTGAAATCAACACATTTTCAACACTTCATACAAATTGGCGCTAAATTTGAACCAAAAGTTTGTCTAATATTTCAATGAAATAAAAAATATTTAAAATTTCATTAAAAACTGATTTTTGCGTCAAATATACAGAAATTGAATCAAAAATATCTAAAAAATGAAAAAACAAATCAAAAAAACTTTTAAATCAATGAAATGATAAAACATTTGACAAAAATGTCTCACTTTTTACCGGAATTTCATTACAATTACAACAAAAAACGTAAACATTTTTGAATCCCTTTTAATATAAATGAATACAAAATAAGAGCAAATATTTTGACGTAATTTATGTGAAAAACAATGAATTGTTTTATTGTTTCAAACATTTTGTGTGACTTTCAATACGAAACTGTATTTACAGTGAAATCACATGTTTTTATAAACACTTTAATTTTGAAACCAATTATTCATTTGTTTATTATTTTTAGATAACTTGAAGACAGACTTAATATGTAATCAAAAGTCAAGCAATCATTTCAAACCCAAATGTGATCTCAACTCTGGTTTTGGTTTTAGTGTTTGATTTTGATTTCAATTTTTAGTTTATTTACTTCAAAATCATTGAAATTATGTCCAAAAGTGTTGAAATAATTCAGTATTTAATGATATTTTTATTTATTTTTAGTTTTATTTTAATTACAATTAAATGTAAGTATTATTCAAACAAAGCATTCATTCAATCATTGATTGAGTTTTAATTGTAATTCAAAATACATTTCAAATGTTTGTCAAACATTGCAATGAAATGATGAAATGTTTTTCATTTTTTTTGTTTTTGTTTAAAAGTTTTTAAATTATTTTTCAAATCATTTA
Source organism: Pantelozetes paolii (assembly GCA_034687845.1). Taxonomy (NCBI): domain Eukaryota; kingdom Metazoa; phylum Arthropoda; class Arachnida; order Sarcoptiformes; family Oribellidae; genus Pantelozetes; species Pantelozetes paolii. The sequence continues at coordinate 51,752 of JAQGAT010000125.1, forward strand.
AAAGTTATCCAAAAGTGATGTTAATTTCATCTTTCGCTGAATTGCAGGTGAAATACCACCCATTCCTCCCAATCCTCCCATTCCTCAGCTAAGAAATTATGAAATCATTGATTCAATTGCTTTAAAACACAATAATGTCGTCAAAAGGAGTGTTAATTCAGTCGACAATCAATTGAGTGAACATTTGGTGTCTTTTCGTGCCATTAATAAAGACTTTAATCTTTTGTTAACTCATAATAAAGACATAATTAGTTCCCAATTCAAGGCCTTTACGGTTGACTCCAGAGGTCACCGAAAACCCATTTTTGTTGACATCAATGAGTTTTATTCGGGAAGTGTTGACGGCATCGATGGGTCGGACGTGAGGGCACACATAGCACCCAATGGTCTAATGACTGCTTCCATACAAACCCCTGACGAGACCTACGAAGTGGAGCCCCTTTGGAGACATTTGGACGAAACTAAGCGTAACTACAATTCAATGATTTTATACAAACACTCAGATGTTATACATTCCCACAACTCTTCCGCCAATCCGTCGACCAATTTGTCCAAACATTTCTGTGATTTCATCAAAATTGATGACAACATTACCGCCGAAGAGACCGATGGCTATGAAGGCTATCGACAAAAGAGACAAACATTTCATGAAATATCAATTTCTGATGAAATCAATCGGGAGTTCAAACCATACGGAACTCATTGTGCGATCTCTTTGACCGCTGATTACCTGTTCTACGAAACGATGGGAAAGTCGGACGAAAAGACAACAATTAATTATTTGATTCATATTATCGATAGAGTGAACAAAATCTTCAATAACACCGAATGGACAGACGATAACAGTCCCGGCTTTAAGGGAATGGGGTTTTTCATTAAGGAGATTGAAGTGCATACCGAACCCACCGAAGACAGAGAACACTATAACTCAAACTTATCCAACCGTCCGGTCAGGGATTTATTGGAGAACTTCTCCCGAATGCCAGATCACCGGCAGTTTTGTTTGTCCCATCTCTTCACTCACCGCACATTTGATGGCTCAGTCTTGGGTTTGGCATACGTGGCCTCACACCGTCCCGGTTCTGTTGGTGGCATCTGTAGCCCCAAATATTACTCACACAAAGCAGAGGCTATGTTATACCTGAACACAGGTCTCACCACAACTCGTAATTCTTATGGCAATAGTATTATCACAAGAGAAGCGGTTTTAGTGACCGCTCATGAGTTGGGCCACAATTGGGGGTCAGAACACGACCCGCACACCGATGAGTGCTCTCCCTCTGCAGACAAAGGTGGCTCTTATGTCATGTATACCTACGCTGTCAGTGGTTATGACGATAATAATAAGGTATTATTTTAGTTGTGAACCCTTACCACACTTTCACTCATGTTTTGTTCAGTTCTTCAGCCCCTGTAGTAAACGAGCCATTCGTGCGGTTCTTATCCAAAAGTCAAACCAATGTTTCTCAAGTAATTCATATTTGATTTCTGTTTGTTTACTAATCAATGCCTTATTGAAGAAATACCTTTCCTTTCGGACACAGCGCCAGACAAAGCCTATTGCGGTAACAGTAAGGTGGAAGAGGACGAGGATTGCGACGAAGGCATACTCGTGAAGGGCGATGAATATAAACTGGGTCTTTGCTGTGATAGTCGCTGCAAACTACTACCCGGTGCCTACTGTAGTGACCAGAACTCCGAATGTTGTAACGCATGTAAGATAAGACCCCTGGGATTGGTATGCAAACACAGGGATGGGTTGAACTGTAAACAAGAATCTGTTTGTAACGGAGTGTCGGAGTAAGTGATAGTTATTTCAGTCTTTGAACACAACTTTATGTCTGCTTTCAATTCATAGCAAATGTCCCGAACCTTCAGCGCTTCCCGACGGCAATACATGTCTAGACAAAGGCCAGTGCAGGAATGGAAAGTGCATTTCCTATTGTGCGGCACTTGGAATGAACTCATGTCTGTGTGAAGAGGAGAAGAATGCATGTTATCGTTGCTGTCGTTCAAACACAACGCAGAGCAGGTGTGCACCTGTGATGCCCAGAGACCCGCTGTCTGACGGCACCCCCTGTAGGTATGGCCACTGCGAGAACCAAAGGTGTGAGAAAAAGGTTCAGGACTTTGTGGAGCGGTTTTGGGATGTGATTGAAGAGATAGATATCAACACTTTCGGTAAGTGTTTATACCTTTCCATTGAATTGAAGTGTTTTAAACGGAAATGGATTTAATATTGCAGTTATTTTCATGAAAGACAATATCGTTGGCGTTGTTGTCGTCATTACACTCATTGTTTGGATTCCTATCAGTTGTGCCATCAATTTGTATGACAAACAAACGAAGGAAGAGATAAGAAGAAGAAGCGCTTCCTATGCCAGTGATGTGAGTCAACGGAAGGCCACTTTGAGATCCTTCAGTAACCGACTCTCGAGACCGAGTTTCCGAGAGAGGGATGAGAGACAGCATATTAGGACCGGTTATCACTATTGACTGCTTTTTAGCTCAAAATCGCAAATCTATTTTGCCTTCAATTCTAAGTCACAGAAAAAGTGTTAATATTTTACTTAAATTTCAATCAATTTATTGTTTTTTATGAATATTTAGTTATATTTTCATTAAATTTCGTATTTATTACTCAATTATTGCTAAAACTATTGAAACCATTGTTTTGTTAACTAATAATAAATTGCAATTCAAATCAAACCCTTATTTCGTACTCCTATTTGCATACAAGTCTTTGTCCTCTTTCTTACTCATCCCGAAATCACCTTTCACTCCAGCGGTTGGCTTCTCAACGGCGCTGGCATTCGGCGCCGATTGACTCGCACTTGGCTTTAGTAACAAATTTTGAATCAATTCAGTGTTTAAATAGATTTACAAACGATTTAGTCATCAAAACAAACCGTTTCTGATAATCTAAATCCAAAATATGAGACATCACTCACTTCTTGTCCGATTTGGTCAATGCCTTTGGGACTATCATTGGTCCCCTTTTTGCGACTCAAATCAACCCCTGATATAAATCAATGCAATTATTGACAACTTTTTGAAGTGATGAGTGAAATACCGGTGTATTGTTTGATAAGTTCGGGTCCTTTTGTTTTGACGATTAATAAACCGATTTCTGACAACTCATTGAACTCTTTTGGATAACAAGCGGCCGATGCTATCGAGAGACCGGCGCCGGTGTATAAAATTTTCTTGAAAAACCCCTTTCTTGAAGCTATAATGAGTCCGAGAAGTCCTCCGCCAGTGATTGCCATCGCTTTGGGAACGGTATTGCCTTCAGAACTGATGTATTCATAAGTGGCTAACAATTAAACAATAATTAATTGATTTAAACAACAATTGATTGAAAACTAAACACATTTTGAGTGTTCATAGGATGTGATCATAATTTCTTTGGCTCTCTTCCCAGCGCTGGAAAAGACCCCTAAATATGGCGTCACTTCTTCTCTCACTGTTTTGACACCGCTTTCAATATAACCCAACTCTTGAGTCAACACATTATCACATCGGGGGTAAGGGTTGCCATACATTGGTAACTATTTTCACGTTTAAAACATTTTTAAGTTTTTGTATTAAATAATAATTAAATGAATGAATACTTCACTTGTTTTAACCATTTTTGACACTTTCTTCTGACAACAAGGCTTTGTCTCCCCTTTGGCCACATCTTTGGCCACATCTTTGACCACTTCTTTAGCCGTTTCAGTCATTTTTCAATCAATTTCTGAGTGAATAACAAATCAATTAATAATTGCTTTGAATTACAAAACAAAAGTAAACATTGAATTGAAATCACATTTTAAACTAAATTACAATCAAATCAATGAACAATTACTTACATTTGAATAATCTTTAAATAAATTTATGTAAAATTAAATCAAAATTAATTGAAATTAAGTTTAAATTTGATGAAAAACTTGATTTTTTTGAAACACTTTTAACATAAAAATAGTTTTGTTTACAAATAGTGTTGAAAACATTTGGCGACAAAACGAGCGCTTAATTTGAGTTCAGATTCTGTGAACAGAATATTCTGTGCTTTCAAACAGTTTTTGGGGTTTTATCTGAAAATTAATTAATTTTTAATGAAAAGCAAAATTGAGTTCAAATTTAATTCAAACATTAATTCACTACTAATTGAATCAATAAATTAATGTCAGTTTGGGTTACACTGTGTGTCAGTTAAAGGCCTTAATATCAATGTTTACTTTAATGTCATTCAAATGAGTCAATCATTTCTTATATTTATATAATATTTATTCATTTAATAACACATTAATAACAAAAACCAATAAAAATTCAAATGAAAGGCAAATCTATTACAATTTGTAACCCTTTATAAACTTTTACTTTCAATTTAAATGTCATAACATTTGAAACAAATTATTTAAATTTCAGTCTATTTATGATTGAATTGATATCCAAATAAAACAACAAAACAAAAAGTGAACTCTCAATAAGTGGTTCACTATTTCTTGTCCTTATTATTGCTTTCATTTAATATAACTTATATTCTGTTTGTTATCCCAACCAATCAATCAATCAATCAATCAATGAAAGGTCATCTCAATATAAATTGAAATCAGTTGTTTAACTGCATATTTAAATGATTTGGTTGAGGGTTAAGACTACTTACCGTCGTATCTAATCATTTGTGAAATAATTAAATAAATTAAAATTAATATCAATAAAATCAGAACATCTTGGTCATCAGCCTATCAGTGTATTTGACACTCTATCAAACAGGGAAAGTTTCATTATATTGATTTTTATTTAGACTAATTTATTCAGTGTACAATATACTCACAATTGTCAGTAGTACTCATTTCACCCCCTGATTAAGATAAACACCTTATACTACATGTCATATAACATCTCTTATAATAAGAGTTTAATTGAATTCAGTTTTTGTATACAATAAACAGATTTTCATTAATTTTATCAAAAATTATTAAAAGTCTTAAACTTTTAAATTAAATATTGGATAATATTATTGAGAAAATTGAATGAGAAATACTTGAGTGTAGACTAAGGGGTGCGAAAGGGTGCTCATGTTGAAATGAGCGGTCTTAAATAAGTATTCCCTGAAAAAAGATGAATTCAAAT